>JAULBM010290705.1:0-26332 GCA_032357055.1 Geukensia granosissima | reverse complement strand
ATGTTTTTGCAACAATTTACACAATTTAACACTTTATTTTTTGTTTGCACACCAATATTCCCTTTGTCCATGTGTCAAACATTAATTTTTAAAAAATGAAAGAAAACAAACTTAAAATAAACATTTTAAAAAGAAACACATTATAATTTTGTTTGGCTTAATAAAAAAATTAATAAAAATTCATATTTTCAATAATTATTGCATTTTGTTTCTTTCATTACTATTTTTTTCATTTTTAGACATTTTGGGAATAAAACTGTTTTCTTTAGACATTTTGGGCACAATTTCATTAGACATTCTGGGATAAGACATTTTGGGAACACACCCTAAAAAGGCTACATGCAAGTTGTTCTTTATGAATTTTAGATAGCATACCTGAAAAGGTAACCTTTTACTCTGTTAACTGTGTGTGGCTGTTTTTATTAATTTATTTTTCAATGTCTTGAAAAAAGTTCATACCCAGCTAATGAACAATTCTATTAAAAGTCATGTAAGAAAACTGCCCAGTATACAAATACACCCGCCAAGCATTCTGAAAATATTGAACGGTCTCTATAAACAAAACACGAGGCAACTTTTTTGCTGTTTGTTATTTCACCTGTTCGTGGGCTGGAGGTTGTTTCGTGATTTTTTAACCAATTTGTGTCTAACTCAAGGTGTTATAGCTTTCTCAATGCAGTGAGTTATTTAGATGTGTTACATACATCTCTGTGTCATTTGAAATATATTGCCCCCTTCCCCTTTGATAAATATTAACAGAAAAAAATGATTCCTCCTTTTGTTACCAAAAAAATTGGATTCCCCCAAAATTATGGGACCCTCTCCTTCGTGTCAGTAAAATAATAATTACATGTAGTGTAGTCTGTAAGGAATATAAGACCCGAAAGTTTATTTCGGTCTTTTACCCTAACTGAACTAAACGGTGTAAAAAGGGAAGGAGATCAGTGTTTATTTTCGTGCATGGTCATAATTGAGGTAATAAAATATAGCTTTTGTATAATTAAATCATTATATTATTACCCTGGGCGCACAACTTATTCTTGAAGCCCTCTAGATTATGTAAGAACATCTATTTTCCATAAAAATATCACGTTGCAAGTAATGTTATTAAATTGATATGGTTGTTGTATAACTTGTGATGAAAACTTCGCAAGTTTTCATCATTCATCCAGGGATTCTGATCGCAGTAACGTGGATGTATTATGTAATGAACCATTTACAAGCAGGTCATTTACAGCTTGTTTTTTTTTTTTTTTTTTTTTGTCATTTGATTTCTACACACATGTCACTTTGATGCTGTGGATAGTTACGTAATACCACACGAACGATAATTGCAGAATTATGCACGAATAATGGATGTTAATTAAAACTTGAACGTTAGATTTCATTGATTTTCTTCTTGAATAACGAGGAAATAAGCATTTATTATCTTCGTTTTATCGCATTTCAATTCAGATCTATAAATGGGTATACTTGCGGGTGCTAGTAAATGCACGCGACAATGGCAGTAGACTCTTAACCTATTTCCGTTATTGACGACACCCTCGATAAATCATAAACTGTTAATATTCTCCAATCCGTTTGTGACAATTTAGTCATGCATTGAAGATACATGTGTCCAAAAAAGTTCAGAATTGTTCATCGATTGCCGCCATTTTTAATACTTACTCTATGTGTTTGAAATGCACTTCCGGTTCATATGTCAACATAATTCAAGCCATATAACTTGAGAAACAAATCGGGAATAACAGGAGAAAGGAAAATTGATCTATTTTCCGTTTACTCTTTAAATGCCACAATTTGGATGCCAAAAAATGATGTCATATTGATTTAAAAGTTTTAAGAATTGGATAAGAATTTGTTTTTCGTCATTTCTCCTTGTTTAGAATTTGTCTCAGCAACTTTACATGTACATGTATAGATACTATGCATGCTATAAAAGTCCCAACAGATTCTACATCTAGTAGTTAAAAGTGTAAAATCGGTTGCTATGGAGAAACGGATAATAACACACAATGTTTCCCTTAGCATTCTGGTAAGTTTTCATTTTTATAGCTCATGCAAAGACGTTGTTATCATAATTATAAGGCACGGACCATATGCTTTTCTGAGGGGTTGGGGGAGGGGGACTGGGATGTGTATCCGGACCAAAATTTTTTTTCGCCCGCATTTCGGACCAGATTTTTTTCATGAACAGGTTATGTAAGAAAATTTCTTTGGCAAATTATTTTTTCCCATTGACCATTTTTTTGACAAAAATCAGGGTCAGATTGTTTTTTCTTAAAATCCCACCATAAAATCAAATGGTCCTGGCCTAAGGAATATAAATTATTCAAAAGGATGCTTTAGTATTAAAAAACAATAATAAAAGCACTGTTCACGTGTTTATATTTAAAAGAACGAATATTGAAATTTATTTCAGAAAGGCAAGGTTCACATTGTATACTGATCAAAAAAAGAAACGTTACAGCTTAATGCATTTACTATGGACTTTGAAATTTCTTGCTCCATAACTTTGTCAAAAGTGTAAATATCGACCTGAAATTTTTACAGATTGGTCAGCATAACCTAAGCTTCAGCTTCGTGCAAAAAAAACCGAAATTTCGTTTTCTCATTTTTTGAGATTTCAAAAAAATTGAAAATTTTTTAATTAAACTGAAATTTGCGACCATAAAGTGCAACATATCAAAATTTCAACACTTTCCGAAGTTGGGTGTAGAAGTTTTTCTTATCTCAAAAAAGTGTTGATCACCATTCTCGTTATTTTGTGACATCCGGTTTCCAGTTTTGCAATTTGACATTACAAATAAAACCCCTTTACTTGATTTTTTGACTGCTTTATTTGTATTCATAGGAGCATGGAGATTGAAATTTTATGAAAGAATTTTTCTAGAAAAGCGTATAAATTTAATAAGATGAAGTTTAAGCTGTGTAACGTTTCTCTTTTTTTTTTTTTGTCTAGTAAATATACGTTTATGACAAATATTCAAAAGGCAAAAGCGCTTTTCTGGGTCACCTTTCATTAGACACGCCATGGGTCAAGAACAGGAAGATCAGTCAAACCTCATGAATTTCTTTTTGCATGAAATTTACAGTTCATGACGAAATGAACTATGATAAGCCAATATAGAGATAAGAATCAGGGAATTTTGAATATTATATCGGTTAAAAGATGTAAAATGCATCTTTCCATAATACATTCCAGTACCCGAAAATGTAGGTCTTGTAGGTATGACACGATTAAGTACATGTACATGAACCCTATTTACATGTGTTTATTGATATTATCTGCATGAGGAGTTTTGGCATTGCGAGATATTGTCTTCTTATCCATGACCGCGTTCGATTGAAACATGATTTTAAAAATCAAATTAAATCGAAGAAATATCAAGATATACTTCGACCTATTGTTGTCACACCCTAGTTCAAGCAAAACGAGTTCAACTTTGTTATTTTTTATACGTCATTATTTCTTAAAACAATTTGACTGTGTCAACTATTATCTTCCAATACATGATTTATGAATAAAATATAATAAATTAACATTTTGTATTTTGGTGACCTATTACAGCTTCCGTTAAGGTATGGACCCGGTTCATCATTGTAGATCGTAAAGGGACCTGTAGAAGTTAAATTTCGACTGTTATATGGTGGATGCATGGCTGTCTCAATATTATACTTCCATGACCAGACAACATTTTTTGAAGAAATTGCGAAAAAGCATTAAATTAGTGATCATAACAATGAATAATTTTTCATACACATTTATATGATATTTCTTATTATATATTAACAATAAAAGATCAAATACCCGGCCTAAAAGGCAAGCAAACATCAAATCATGACTAATAGAACTAAAATGTAAAAGAATATAAACAAATTATCACCCCCTCTTCTTTACACGCAATTCATAAAAATTAATCCTGATGTTCGCTGCTAATAACAAGGTTTTCATCGCTTCAGATCTTTCACATTTGAACAAACTAATGATGAGTCAGTGAGCTCTTTTTTAGATAAAATCATTTGAAAATTTAGTGGGAAACAAGACATACTGTGAGCAAAACTCACAAAGGATACCCCCCGCCCCATCACTTAAGTTAAATTATCTGCCCTTGGAATAAAGCACGATGAATGATCTTCCCATATGCAAATCTACACATTGTGTCTAAGCTTCATGTAAAGTTTCATTGAAATCCGTTGCGCTTTGTAGGAGGATATGCGCTTACAAGCTATGTGGACAGACTGACGGACAGACAGACAGACAGACAGGGTGATTCCTATATACCCCCCAAACTATGTTGGCGGGGGTATAAAATGTTTCTCTTGATTTTCCGTAGACTTTGTATTAGTTCACAGTGGATGATCTGTCCATTAAAATAAATAACAAGAATTCCATAAAAGCTGTGATAAATTGAATTATAAAAAGAAAATTAGGGGTCACTTGGCAAGAATTATTTACGCTTTGGAATTGATCAAACCAAAGGAGCTCGAAAATCTGACCTAGAAAAAAAAACGCGAACAACTTGATATGCATTTGAAATACATATGTAAGCTATATTTTGTTTTATCCTGCAATTAAGCGTTTTATTATACAAAAAGATTGTATGAATACAGCAAATTGGTATTATTCTATGCGTTATGAGCGAGCCGAAATATTAAATTTAGAAACCAGCAGACTGGTGTCTTCAAATACGTCCGCGTTTTTTAAGAAAATAATGTAGAAATGTTGAACAATACCTGTATATTGCTGGAAAATTTCAATTTAATTTGAATGTACTCGCTGCGAAACGACAAAGCCTCGCGACATGTTACCGTTTCATAAGCTCATTCAAATAAATTTGATAATTTCTGGCAATGTACATGTATTGTATATATATATATTTTTCCAACATCCGAATTTCAAAATTAAAATTAAAATTAGTAAGGAAATATATCAAAGAATAGGCCATAATACTGTATAATTTAAAATAATTGAAAAGAAATGTCCACAAGTGTGATAACAGCTTGAAATTATTAAAGCGAAGGTAGGCAATAACCGTCGTGTCCGATCCAATCCATTTTGATAATAACGATAGTTGTTGAAATTGTTCTCGTTCTGAATAAGCATGAAATATTCGCCTCTTGACGTTAAGTAACATACAATCCATCAATATGTTTATTCATATTCACGTTTTTCACTGTCAAATGGGGGGATTGAAAATCATTCTTTCTCCTGTCTACACACTTATACAACAGTGTAGCTGGTTTTATATGCATGTGAAATATACATTAGTATTATAATAATAAAGGCTATTTTCAAAGAATTTATTGATGTGTAAACTCGTCGATTAACTCACAAACTGAATAAAGTCCAAAGGACTATATATTAAGTTTGTTAATAAAATGCACAATTACACATCAATAAATTCCGTTAAAATAACATTTTTACTTTTATTCCAGTTAATTAGTCAAATGATTGAAGCAAAGCTACATTTTAACTCCAAGAAAGGAAAGTCTCATGACGTTATGAGCTTCGGTTTATCGACGAGTAAACTTATCCGTTGTCACGGTACTGCCCAATAGGATTGCAGCCATTTTTCAATATTGGAAATATTGAAAAATGAAGTCATAAAAACCTGACATATCACTCCAAACGCGATTTTGAAATTTTTCAGCCTTTCTTTAGAAAAACATCTTTCCTTGGAAATTTTGAGAAATGTTCAAAACGCACTTAATGATCAATTGATTATCACCACTGCCAAATAACCTTTCCCAGTATAAAGTGTTCATTAGCATCAATTAATTGGCATTGCATGATTTAGGTATGCCTCAGGTTGACAGTTTCGCAAATTAATTACATTCATCGTAAAATCTGCCTTCCGTTTGCTGAATTAAACTATTAAATGAAATCCATAACATGTCTCTTCTATTTAATTTCCTAGATGTTAACATATTAGATGCGATTGATTACAGGAATGTGATATGGTGTAAGAGAAATAACTCTGACTGTATCATACAAATTAAACGTCAGCTTAGGTCATCACAAAACCCCGTTGGGTGTGGCCAATGCACTATCACGTATTTCTACTTTGTGGTGTCATATTTTCTAGGAAAATCTTTCAGTTTACGCATGTTTTAAAGTAGTTTATTATGCTTAATATTTCCCTTCAATCGAAGTCACGGAACAAAAACCAAATAGTGCAGTAGCGCCACCAAACGACCGAAAGCAATGGAAGGGTGTTATTCATTCCGTACTGTACAGTTATCATCCATCTTTCCGTGATATGAACCTACGCCTAACAAAACTTTTGCCGAAAGTAGTCTCAGCTAGTTCAGACTGTATCGGTCTTCCCACCAATCGGGTTGTGAAACATTTGTCTCCATTTTCGGTAGGTATCCCAACATTAAGTTAATGGGAGAAATTGACAAAATTGTTATTTTCTCATCAATAAGTAATATCTTGACAAAAACAAAATTTATGGCAATGGATATCTACTAAATATCATTAAAATGTATATGTGAAAATCGGGAATATTCTGATACATCATTAGTATATAGAGAATGGAGAAAATAGATGTAAATGGGCACCAAATTGTTTTACAGTAAAGCGGCCAAATAAAACTTCATATTTGTCACATTACTTGAAGTCCTGTTTTTAAAAAGTGGCATCACTCTGTAAAACACTTTCCCTCAGACCTTGAATTCCAGAGCTAGCTGCAGAATTCGAAAACAGAATCGTATGGTTCACCCATGCTATCCCCGAAACAGTTTGATTGAATGATTGTTGTTTAACGTCAAGTGGCAAATATTTCATGCATATTCAGGACGGAATCAAGTTAGCAAACAATAAATCAATATTTAAAGTGTAACAAAGGGACCGTAAGGGAGGGACTTTTAGACTGCCACTGGAAAAATTGCGGGTTGGATGGGGCGGAAAATTTAGCCTTGTAAGTGACCGCCTACTGACCACTCAAAAAGAGCTGTTACAAGGGGTCTTTAGTGTGGTTCGGACGTGGCATTTCCTAAACATAGGGCGTCTTTAATGTCTCAATGTGGACGGATTGTGAATTTATACATCCCCCACAATCAGGGACGCCCCTTTTAGAGGACTAGTGCCTCGAGGACGGAGATACCTTGTGCCTATTCTTTCCCCAGCACAACCTTTGAGAAGGGGAGGAGTGCCCGAAACAGACCGTTGCCTGCCTAATATTTTAATACTGTTTGCAAATTACATGAGCTTAGGAGACTCCATGGTATGTTTTTCTGCCACCCAATAACACAAACACTTTCGTACCCTCAGATATTACAATTAGGATCATTATTGGATACGAAGTCAGACGGAGAAATGGATTCGACCAGAGTTGTGATGAATTAATAATGAACCAAATTTGGTAAAGCATCCTTTTTGATATAGTATTTCAAGTTGTAACTTTTACGTTTTCAATGTGGCGTATTGACATTGTTTTAATTCTTACATCCAAGTCGTTATTTTTTGTCGTCGATTCTAGTGTAATTCTTTTAAGTACATCAAATCCCATTCCTATGTAAGTCATCTTTCACTGTAAAGCCCATGAAGAATATTTACAATTTTATTTTATACTCTCCCGGTTATTTTTCACTTAGTTACACGAAAAATCTGACAACTGACGTTGTGGAATGTGTCATATTTCCTGCACGTCAAAAAGTAATTTTTTTTATTTTTCTCGAGACTACTTCTTATGACCTGTCATTTGGATGATACAGTATTAAAAGCTTCTTCCCCCATAATAAGCCAACGTATATGACCCATCCAGCCATAAGATATTACTGTAAGCAACGTTCATTTACACTCGAGCATACGTCATCGATACATACCCTAGTACAAGGGAACAAAGCTTACAACAATAAGTTCAAATAGACTCCGAGATACCAACCAACAAAACGAACAAGACCGACTTAACCCGGAAACAAAGCTCGTACATGGGCAGAAAATATAGTTTCCAGTACTATAGTACGGGCTTTGCCCTGACGTTGCACCAACGAATACAAGGGTCCGCGAAAATACAGTACATTAGAACAACACAGCAAAACCGAAAATCGTGAGAAAGTCCATTCATTCAGCACGTGACTTGCGATGACCGCATTACCTTCTTCGTCATTTCCGTAGTCGTAACATGTGACGTCATTTCCTGTTAAAGTCAAAAGAGGGGGCCTAGGTGGCCGTTAGTCTAAGTAGTTGATTTAAACTCACCTTTACAGATAACTGTACGGCGTGAGTTCTTTGTACCACACCAAAAAGGTTGGGTTTGACTCGCATCACACGTGATAATGTTTGCCAACTACCTGCCCAAGGTCCATGGTTCTCTCTGGGTACACCTGTTCCCCTGCCAGTAAAACTGGCCGCCGCGATATGACTTAAATATTAATCATAGTGGCGTTAAACCCCAATCATATAAACAAACAAACAAAGAGGGTTGAAATGCACCTATTACTACTCTTTCACACCGCTCCTATCTGGTAACTGGTCATATATGTCATAATATGCTTCCAGTTATACATCAAATACTTAATTAATGAATAGTAGTTGCATATAAACATAATTTTTATTAATAGGTTAAGTGATCAATATCTGTTCGCTCATTAAACCGCAAACAGGAGAGCAGTTTCAATTTTTATCTTAATGACCGTTTTGGTGAGTGATTTTAGGAGCAAACCACTTATCAGTGCAAGTTCAGAGGAAACACCAGCTTCCGAAAAGAAAATATAATTACTCATTTGCATTGATCTTTTAATAGTGTTGTTATTAACAGAACTTCAAATCCAATAGCGGTAATTACATTCACTGTTTTCATCATTTTTAGCTTAAAATGGTGATTATTGCACCATCTGGAAATATCCCCTATTTAGAAAGATTCCTGACTGTCATACATTAAATGAAATATGTGCGTGTTTTTTAAATGTTTAACGAAAGCGAATCTAAGTGCATCGGAGGCATTATATGTGATCGAGATTGCTCGATTTTGTCATAAATTGCTTTCCATACAAAAGCTGGCCGCCGGTCTAGTGAAAATCATTCATTGACAGGCGGCGTATTACATTTTAGCACAAGGCCTAACCAAAAAAAAGTAAAAAACGTAATTTCAGTCAAAAATTTGAAAAAATATGAAAAATATTATGCAAATTTTACAAACAATCATTCCAATTGTCAATTTTTAGATGTAGCCCTACAAGTCCTTACTTATGTCACAATAGGGGACTGTTGTTAAGGCCCAGTTGATAATATTCCAACCATAAATCTTGATTTTAATAATATAATAAATAAGGATAAAGTAGCTGCCTATCAGGCATTCATTTCATATCCTTTCTTGTTATGTATAAACTAGGGATAAGGAAAGGAAAAGGATAAAGGAAGGCCAATTCCGACTTATACAAGATGGCTAATAGATAGGGGCACACAACGTACGGACCAATTTCCTCATTTTGCTAGGATAGAGACGGGCATGTCTTTTCAACTCGTACATCGTTTTAATTGTAACAAAGCCTGAAAAACCAACGGATTTAACAACATAATTGACGTCCGTTACATAAGTATTGCATTATAATAGCCATATAAAGTGTCTGTTCTACTTTGGAAGACCGGTTAATTGGATTTGTGGTTAAACTGTCTGTTTGGGCTTGTCATGTTAACTGTAACTGTCTTAGTTACGAACAGCATATTTAATACTGTCGTCAGTAATACTGACTTTGCAAATGAGCTTCATTAGACGTTTTATGGGGGTTAAAAACAGTAAATATCTGATAACAAATGTATACAATAACACTTACCTCCAGGAGAAAAGCAGTACCGACACTGGTTTCCTATCTCCTTGGAGAACGGCTTCGGTTATCCACATAAGTTTTAATAAATTATTCTTCCATTTAGAAATAGTGCTATCGTTTTTGACATTGACTTTCTAAATAGTTACTCACGGTCAGCCTTGGGAAACTGGAGAAGCAAGCACTCACATTAATCTGTACCGAAGCAAACTGGTGGTGCACCTGTTAGAGGGGGCTAGTCCTCAGACAAGCAATAATTCATAATTCTATTTTTGCATTTTAAACACAAGGAACTTTTGGTTTTTTCTATATCTACCTATATCTCTTACAACGTGTGGTCGCTTATTATAAATTTTTCAAACTATTTGGGTTTTTCAAAATTTGTGTTTTTTAAATAGTAATCAATATCAGTTACATAGGTCTTTATTGTTTATGTAAGAATAATTTTACTAATGTACGTTCCATGAGCTGAGTCTCTCACTTTTAACTTATTTTTGAAAAATCCTTTGAGATAGTCTTCATTATTCTTATAAAATGTTGTGTACTTTTGTATTTTCGGTAATATGTATATGTCAGTTAAAATAAGCTGAGCGGTATACCAGAAATGCAACAACTAAGACATTGTCGGAACTTAAATTTTTTCACAAAAATCAACAAGTTTCACATGAACACAGAAAAGACAGCAACACCTGTAATATTTTTAACACGCAATTTTGTTGCCGGTAAAATAGATATCTCTTTCTAAATTTCTTTTACAGATTTTGTTATTGTTTTAAGAATGAACAGCCAAAACGCGAGAGACTCTGCTCATGAAATGTACATTAGATACTTTTAGGTTTTCTTGCTTACTTCTAACTATTTTGATTTACTTCTTACTTTTTTGAAATGTTCATCACAGGCATTTTAAAGGTTATTCTGAAAAATATTTTTTTGATTTCTTGTTAATTATTTCAAGATTATTTTTATCTATTTCTGTATTGAATGTGACTTGTTTTACATATTTGTACTGGGAGTATGTATCCTTATTTCTTTGTAATTGTTAGATCAAACGCATCTTTTAATAAATAATCCTATATTGAATTAGTTTTTGTGTTTAATCAGATGTAGAATAAAGGAAGATTTAATTTTTTTCTGAAAATAATCCCTTAATTTGAAATGATATTGCTACTTTCAGGAAAAGTAAAGGTTTCATGCAAAGTAAACGTTGTTATCTGAAACTATTTCGTTAAGACATGTTAAATCTGATGTTTGATGTTAGAAGTCAGCACTAATTTGGTTATGATTGCATTGAATTCTAATGACTTTTTTCCTATATAATACCAGTAATGATGATATATGTAACAATTAATATCAATGAGAATCGTGATTTTTAAAGAATTTATTTTATCTGATGTTGTCTTTTGGTGTGAATCGGTCATTGAAAGATTTCAGATGCGAATTGCACATTGGAAGATTTGAGGTGCGACGAGCCTTCCTTGAAATTCTAAAGAATTCTTGAAATTAAGTCGGTCTTCGTGCTGACAGTCGCGTGCTAATGTAACGAAGAATTGCGGAGATAATCGACATTTTATTTAGACTGATAAAGCTCTTGTGTATTCGGTTCCTTTAATGCTTTCGCTAATTAAAGGAACGTTATTGGTAAAATTCTAGTTGACAGTAAGACGCGACTTAACGGTTATAAGACAACGTTATAACCGTGTCACTTCGTGACAGTTTAAATTATCAATTTATATTCCAGGTGTTGTGTGCGACACAATCAATATTTTTCTCTAAATGGGATTACTAAACTGGTTATCATATCATGACAATGAGAATTGTTCAAACAAAATTCATATTGATATCAAACAGTCATCAGTGTAAGATAAATGGATGTTCTTCTGGTGACCGATAAAATGACGTTCATAAGAACAAACTAAATATGGGAGAATGGTAAGACCCGGTATATTTAGATGTAATTCGGGACTTAAGTATTCTCATGAATCCGATTTGAGAACTTTATTGTGGTGATTTACCATCAATTTTCTCGGGTTTTTTGCCACAACATTTGTATCGAGAAGTTCACAATAAAATATAGCATATTATATATCGTTAAAATTCTAACTTTTGACCGCAGCTAGGCTGTAGTTAAAAATTCATTTTAATATGAAATGAAAAATATCCCAATTTGGTGTAATGTATTTTTTACTTTAGAAAATCTACCTTGTTTTCAGGCTGTAATCCATCAATGGTCTGATTTTATAAGACATTATAAAATTCAAATTTTGTGGGGTTTCATGACAGATAAAAGATGAATTTTTAAGATTATAGTTGTATTATATTCTAGATTTAAGGCTAAAGCGCAAAATTTATCCACGAAACATGCCTTTTTGAGACAGATTTTTTAAATGTCAAAATAATTAACATACAGGGGTAATGGGAAAAATGTTTGTGCTGAGTAAATCGTCCCTCGTGTTTATAGGTTCAATTTGGAGCTCGTTTATGGGTTCAATCATTAGCTCGAGCTTCGGGTTTATTATATCCAATTTTGAGCAGGTTCCTCGTGTTTATAGGTTCGAGTGGTCTTATCTTTAGCTGTCTGTGCAGTAACTTTTGTGTTTTGTTTGTTCATCTCCTTCCTTTGACCATAGTCTTGTCTGCCGTTTGATTAAGCATTAGGCTTGTGTGTCTGTACTTTAATACCCTATTGTGTGCGTCCTCATCATAGCCAGGTGAAATATCTTACTGGTAAAAAGGACAAGTCAAATCTACTGCTTTAAACTATTATCTTTAAATTTTATCAATCATTGTCAAAATTTGAAACAGAAATAAAATTAATTGCAATATGAATTAAAAAATTTTGAAGCAGAAAACAAATCCTGAAGATCCTTAGTGACAAATCCTGATGATGGCGGTCTGTTCAGCCTTATAAATCAAGGAAAATATACGAAATTTGTTGCTTGATTTGTATTGATGTCTTGACTTACTTTGAACTGAAGTCAAGTGTAGAATACCCATGTGAGAAATCAAAAGTGCATTGTCCAAAGAGACAAGACAAACCCGAAACAAACTAAAAGATAAAACTGAATAAAGAACAAACCCATATACGCCACGAACTCCTTTACAGAACAGGAGCCGGTTCATGTGCCCCGGGAGGTGAATAATGAGGAAAACAAAAACAAATAGGGGCTTAGAAAGTTAAGCCCGTATCACTTACCTAATATTTGGCCAAGCAGTTTTAGAGGAGAAGAGTTTTTAATGACCCCCCCCCCCCCAGTCAGATACAAGAATCGTCACATGTTCAACATCAAATATTAATCCGTTCGGCCGAGCGGTTTCAGGGAAGATTTTGTCAGGAACAGGGCAATCCAAAACAATAATCGTCCGTGACAGCCATGTTTTTATCGATCAGGACGGAACGCGGAAATTTGTAAATGACCTTCCATAGATACTGCCTGAAAAGTTTGGTTCTTTTTGGCCAAGCGGTTTCAGAGGAGAAGATGAATTGTCATTCAGATTCTTAACATGCTTCAATATGGTTCACCGCTTCTACCAATTAAAATACGCCTCAAAATCATTTTAACTTTCAAATATTTTACAACAGCAGACCCTAAGGGGATTAATTATGAGTCACAGCTAATAAGGTACAATTTGAAGATCAATTTAGTGGAGAAGGTGTTTTATATAAAGTTATTTCAGTGTCGGGAACTAAATAAGAAATGTTGCTGAACTGTTTACAGAGCAACAGAATTTTCAGCATAGAAATTTGAAAATCGAATCCACAAAAGAATAAAAATGACAAACAACAGCTCGCACATCACAGCAAATCAAAGCTTAAGTGAACGCAAAAAACTATGGGTGTACACTATTTATAGTCCTGCGGATCCTAATCCTCTAGCAAATCCACTAATTTTACCTATGATAAACCGGAGTCATATGTCGTAACACTGACGAGGATGTATTTTGAATGAGTTGCTTCTATAAATTTGTTACCATTCAGTTTCCCAAAATGTCAATTTTTCAGCTTCTTTAATCTTTAATACGTAAGGTATATAGGCTTTCTAAACTATTTTCTGAAATTCTGAATATATCTGTACATGTATTGCACTGATAACAGTTAAGATAATGAAAGTCCTGTTAAGGCCAAAGTTGTGTTTTGCTTTGTTTGGCGTCCACTTGTTGGTAGGTTTGGTGGATATTTAAGTAAAAACACACAAATATTTCACAGAAAATTATTGGTTGAACAAGTGATGAATTCATTTTTTATATTGCTTCTTTATGCATAACATAATCGCTGATCTTTAATTAAGCAAGTTATTATCGATGTACAGTGTGTCAAAATATATTTTTTGCAATTTTTTTTTTATGAATTGGTGATAGCCTTTGTGGCATATATATTCCAAGGGCTGTGTTTTTCATTGTGTGTGTATGTTTTTGTCCAGGCTGGCTGGTGGCTTTTAGAGTTTTATCGGACTCAAAACCAATAAAATTAGACACGGCCGTACAATGAATAAAGAATTTGTCGTCCACAAGATTGTCAGCTGTGTCAACGTCATAAATGTTAAACTCGAGAAGAGAATCCATCAATTTTCTGTCAGTCGGAATAATGCTTATCCCATTTGCTCTATTACTTTAAATTAGAGGAGATGGATTTCGTCAAATTTGATACCGTTTGCGTTGTTTTGTATTACTAATAATGAATCGAATATTTGCCTGCAGCACGGACCGTTATATGATAAGGACTTCCTTTAGCTATCGCGTAGCTCAAGGGTTCAACGTAATAAAATTGCAATGATAAAACTGCTATATTATCCAGGCACTTAAATATATCAGATACTATGTAATTATCTCAAAAGCTAAAGATTTTATTGCATTTGGAAATAAGAGATTATTTCTACCAAACTGCTATATTTAAAACAGGGAAAAGCAATAAATTTTAATCCCTTTGGGATGCCTCAAGTTATAAATTCCGGTTTGCATTTATAACTAGAGCGAACAGGAATTCTACATTCTCTT
Source organism: Geukensia granosissima (assembly GCA_032357055.1). Lineage (NCBI taxonomy): Eukaryota > Metazoa > Mollusca > Bivalvia > Mytilida > Mytilidae > Geukensia > Geukensia granosissima. Next base: position 11,566 of record JAULBM010290705.1, on the reverse strand, counting down.
TGTCGACATTTATCAAAATAAATGATTTTATGGTATTTCAATAGTCTTGTTTTGTTACATTTATTAATTATTGGGTAGTGCTAATACACTTTCACCTGTAATCATTTAGTCTCAAAACAATAATACAGTCATTTGTCAGAAAAAGTAATTCATACGTACTCATATATTGTCTCTAATATTGTATTTTTACATCCGGAAACGATCGTTTACTTGGTAACAGTCGTTTGGAAAATTGTCGTCTGCGCCATAGAAGATGTCGTTTTCCAATCACGTGGAGATTATTTTAATTCACCTGTTCTCTTCTTTATGCTCCTTATAATTAGAACTTCCAAGATATGGCTTCAGTGTTGACAATCGGATATAATTGTGACTACTATGAGGCATCTCTGGATGGGATTGGCAGTAACTATCTCAGATAGAGAGATTTTTTTTTAACAGAATTATAAAAACAGAAGATCTTTAAAAAAACAATAATGGAATTATGCTGATATTATGCCTTTAATGAATTTGATGTTTTATCTTATTTGAATTTGTCAATCTTGCACGAAGAGACAACATTTATTTATCTAAAAGCGATAATGTGATTTTGAAAATACCCAAGCAACAGGTGTTGCTAAAACAGATCATGAATGATAGCGTGAAAGAATATGCCAAGAGAACGGCAAAGCCTATCAAAATTCGCCATAAGGATCTTGGAAGTGGCGGAAGTGTTCAAGATAACTTCCTCTATTTTGAGGTAAGATTATATTTTAAAGGGGTCAAACTGAATTTTGAATCGTCATTGGATAATCCCTATGTTTGCTTTTGTTGTTGTTTTTTTTAAATTTTGGTATACGACCTGTGTTTTTACAATTGTCATTTAATCTGTGCTATTAGGAGTTCGTTTTAAGCAATGTTGTTCAACGCGTGATGAAGACGTTGTTAAAATCTTTGATTTTCAAATTTTGCCTTCATCTCGTTAAGAAGTTATGTGGTGTTTTTTTATTTCTTATAAAGAATGCAAATTCCACCTTTTACTGTATTTTCAAGTGTTCAAGGTATTCTGAAAGAGTAGCAGTCATGTATAAGACGAGGTAATATATATTTTGAGGCCAGTTATTATAGGGATTTCGAAAATAGGTCTGAATAGCAAAAATCAAATGTTCTTAACAGTTCTTTTGTCACATCTTTCCATACCTCTTCAAACTTGCAATTTTTCTGGTAAATTCCTGAAAAGTGGCAAGAAGAATGTTAAAACGCATGCCAGCTTTTCTAATCCCACCACAGATTTTGAAACTCTTAACTCTTGTCGCTTTCATAGTTTTGACCAAAAATATCTCGGTGAGGCATTTTTATGACTCTTTACTTTGAATATTGCATGCTTTTTCGATAAGAGCATAAGTTTCGACCAAAAGCTTGAATGTAAACTGTCCTAATACGTACATGTTGACAACACAGTTAATGGAGGGTAAAGGAACTGTTTTTGAATTGTATTGTATAACCCTAATGGGGTTTTTGTTTGCAATAAATAAATTCGATGAAAATGACTTTATATAAGATAAATTGTGTATTTGAATATGCATACAGTGACACATTTTTATTTATTTTAACAAAATCCCATATCGGGACAAAAATTTTGTTTTAATTTAGTGTCATTCCGTTTTTTGATCTGCTGACAGTGCGACTACAAATATATAAGAATGTTAGAAACTAGTTATCTGGGTTAACATTTATTGTTTTCAAATGAGTAAAACATTTGTTATGATTTTACCGTTCTAGACATCCATTTTTGGAATAATTAATTGTTAAACAACACTCATTACGAGCAACAGCCAGACGTTTTATGGCTGACATTTTCTTGAAATGGCAACATTTAACTGCTATGAAAATAACCAAAAAAAAAACAAATTTGAAAATTAAACAAAACTTGGTTTATCTCCTTTGTCTGAATTAATGTATTCTCTACAAAGAACGATTCCCTTAAATATCAAGATATCCTTAAATATATAGATAACTTGCTCGCATTGTTATACACAATCATTGTATCTGTATTGAGAGGCGCACGATCAAGTAACCTTATGAATATAAACGTTTTCGTAGGAAATAAGTGTCGGTTTGTTTCGCTGTATAACTGACACAAGACTTTCATTGATAGAAGACTGATGACGATATTGACTGAACACTTATGTTTTATAATTTTTTTCACAATTTTGTGGACTAATTGGTTGTGGGTTCATTGTTGAAGGCCGTAATGGGACCTGTAGAAGTTAAGATGCGACTTTCATTTGGTGGATGACCGTCTTAAGGACAATTATCCCACATCTCATATTTTCATATTATTAACTGTTGTGCCTTGATAAGCATCTGATCTACATTTCATTGAATTACTCATCTAAGGCAATTTGTTTTTAGTTTTATATTCAAAAGAAAGAAAATGGAATATCAGCCAGAAAGACAAGGATATGTACGTTATTATGGTTATTTTTCATATTCTTCTCTTTTGCGGGGCACCGGAGCGGTCTCCAGGGCTTGACCCACAGAGCTGACCCAGCGCGAACCCCAGGTGGTGGATAGGGGAGGCCCTCTCGTTAGGGGCTGCCAGGTTTTAATACAGAAAGCCTGGCCGTGGACCATAGTGGGTGACGTGTTTGGAGAGTGCCACGCTCCTTGCACGTAAAAGACCCATTTTGTAGACTTCGAAAAAAAAGAAGGCTAATGCCACTACAAAAGGCTAAATTTTCCGTCCCTACCAATCACTCCCTTTTTCCAATGGCAGTAAAAATCCGTTGCCCCCTTTGTGTCCCATCACACACCTTTTTCGATATTGATAATTGTTAAACTTGTTCTCGTCCTGAATTTGCATGAAATATTTGCCACTGGACGTTAAGCAACCAACAATCAATCAATTTATTCAAATTAAACTTAGTAGATAAACATAACAACGACATCCGACAACGAATAATAAACTATCGCCGGACAAAAGCATTACGTACTTTCCAACATTTCTATATATATGGCTTGCACTTTAAGAGAACAATTTAATATCATATGTCAGGTTAGACGATAAAGGAAACGATTTTCTACTGGAGACAATTTAAGGTAATATTCATGTTCCAAATTATTGCACTTGTTTACGATGCAGCATATCAATAAAAAACTTGATTGTGAACTAATTTGAAATATGATATCCAATACAAGCATTATGGAATAATATATCTAAATATCTAAGAGTACACAAAACTGCACTTTTAAAGCTGCATTGTCTTGTTTTCTATCTTAAAGGTCACTCATTGAAATGCCCATATAGCGTATTAAATTCTCAATATAAACTGTATAATCACAGGCAACGAAAAGAATAGCACTTAGTAGTTGTCCCTGTCGTAGATTTTGACTTCCAATTTCGATATGTTTGGCTTTTAGTCTTCTTTTGCTATGTCTAGAACCTGAACTTCCTATGTTTTTGTTTTAATGCTACTGATCATAAGACACTCTTTGAACTGTACATATACAATACCCAAATTCTACATGTTTATTCAACATTGGTAATTATGTTTTTAAGGGTGAGAAATTAAAAATAATAAACATGAAATTCTGGTGGAATGCTAAATGGGATGGCCGTTTGTTAAGCGGGATGAATTTAATTTCGATACCTAAAGCTAGACTTGCCACAAGTCTCTGTGTTATAGTGTGTTCCTTTAATATTTTTTTGCTATGAAATTAAGCATTACTATCCATACTTGTTTCTATCAAACACTGGTTTACTATCAAACAGTGTACACAGTTTTTACGCTGTTTGATAGTAAACAAGTATGGATAAAAAATGCTGCATTTCACTGATTATTGAGGGTTTAAAGATTAAAAATTACATAGGGACTTGAGGAAAGTCTACCTAAAAGCCAAAGTGCACGTGTGGAACGGGGAAAGAAAGGGTGATGGAACCAGATTGAGTCCAATTTCTTTTCTTTTATGGTTTGTGATTTTTTACCACATTCATGCAAAGAATGAGTCATACATCAGACATACTTCAAACGAGACAAAATTTACAAAACAAAAGAGTGGTGATGTGAAATCTATAGCTAGGAAATGAAATTTCTTGTCAAGGAACACCGTAGTAGGTCTGTTGAAAAGTTAGCCTGTGCAGCTAGCATCATAAAGACTACTCTTTACTAGCTCCTGTAATTCATCGAAGGGTAAAGAGCGAAGTATTTTGCAATGTTTGCCTAACACCACTCTTTGGTCCCCGTTCGACGGACGTTGATTAAGAATATATTGATTTATTCATTGGTATAGAAAAAGGAGTTGTGATATCATTCTACCTAACCACTTGATGCCATTTTAGATCGACACACTGTCGAAGAAAACAAGAACAAATTAAATTAAAGATCTCTTCTTTGAACCAAGAGCAGGTTTTTCGAAATAAATTATTTTTATGGCTATTAAATAATAAAATATTTAGTTCTTAAGGGACCCGAATGTTGTTCCTATGGACTATGACCTATGACCTTGACCTATCTTATAGAACTTTATCTGATCATCAACGCCTTTTTCTATATCTCAAAAGCTTTGAAAAAATGTTAACAAATGGTGTCAAGTAGTGATTGCTAAGGAATTCAGCTGGCTTTTAAGGGCAAAAATATCGCTTACATAATAAAATGTTATTACTAGGTTGCTCATAGCTGCCCGAATCCAAAAAATGGTTGCTAAGGATTTCATTATTATTACTAGGGACTGTGAGCTGTGACCTTGACCTCAATGTGCCAAGTCATGTTGAACATTTTTGCAATTCAAAGGATTGCTTAATATCTTTTAAAACTATAGCAATCTCAGTGGGATTTGCAGGTCAACAATAAGCTGCATGGAATTCAGCCAAAAATTGGACACATTAATCATACACTCGGTAGATCCCGAAGAAATCAAGTTGTTTTAACAAAATGACGCATTGGACACTCCAGGACGACTCACTCATATTTTTTATGGTGAACCTCCTCCTGAGAGTTCCCATGTCAATGCCGGCACTCTATCAAACATCTTTTAGTTGACTATGTAGATAAATCCGACATTATTCGTCGGTACTACACAGTCATTGACATTAAAAATTTATTTACATGTACAACAAACGTTGCTGGCGACATACTTTTAAAGTTTTTAAAAGATGTTTGTCTGTATTCACCAATATAGACCAACACTAATTTTGTTTTTATTTGCTCTTTAGTATGCTTTATTAAATAAATGTTTTTATAAATTGATTTAATTGATATATGTTGATTCCATCTGCAATATTTTTTAACAAATCTTTTGTTTGCTTTTTAAGACTATTTTTATTTGTAAATAAACCAAATTGACCATTTTAGTACTGCTTATCTTATTTTGATTTATTTTAACAAATATTCTGTATGTTCTCGCCATGATATGGCTGAAATACTGCCGAGGTGGCGTTAAACACCAATCAATCAATCAATCAATCAAAAAGCAAATTGAATTCAGTTTCTATCTATCTCTTACTGTTTTTGAGATAATGTCAGAAAACCTTTATTTTGGACCCAAACTAGAAAAAAAGACCATAAATAGTCTATAATGTCCGTAGTCCATAATGCTTGGACGAATATGTTTGGTCCCTCAAAATCAAACAAGATCTCTATAACACACATATTTTCCCCTTTATATATTATCAGCCATCTATTACGGTTTCCAAGATAATCCGATTACAAGCAGAAATGGTCCGTATGACCTTGAGCATCGACATTTGACCTTGACATATTAGGATGTATCATAGTAGTCCTACGTTGTTTGGTGAAGGTCCCAAATCTCTAGGTCATACGGTTTGCGAACAAAACTTGTTAACGGAAAGTGTGAGTTTTCAAGGGGGAAAACTCATAGAAAACTTCATCGTATGATTTGGACCTAAATGTAACAAAGTTGCATAAAAGAATTTAAAAAATTATCCTCATTACAGTTGACAGCTTTATCTTATGATTTCTGACAAGGTTGTTAAGTGTTGGGGAGAAAGCTCCATAAAAAATACTTGTTCGATAATAAAGTGTCGACTGGAATCAAGTAACATACAAATGATATACCATGCCAAATATAAAAGCGCTATTTTGCGGATTTATGTTTTTAAAAAATTGCACATATGGAACATTTCAAGCTTTCTGGAGGGGTATAACCCAAATGTCCCATTGAATAGAAATAGCTATAGAAACCTTATCGATCTGATCTTTTTATATATTGTACAATCTGTATTCTCTAAATACATATTCCAAATAAATCATTGATAATTATTATAAGATAAAATGCCTTGCTCCACCACTTGCATGAACATGAATTTATCCTTACCACCAACCCCCCCCCCCCCCCCAGGGCTACCGGGATATAGAAATAGGTCGTTTGATTTTTTTTGTCTGCAGGTAGAGTAAATGCTGCTTGAAGAGAGTTCGTTGCTCTCATCATAATATATAAAAACTTCCCCCTTCGCAAAGGTTGTTTTGGGTAAAAGAGTAGGGATTAGGTATCTCCCCCTGGAGGCACTTATCCTCTAAATGGGTCTTAGCTTCCCTGTATAAATTCACAATCTATCCATAGTGAACGTTAAAAACGTCCCTTGTTTACATAATTTCTTGTTCAAAGCACGATAAAGACCCCTTGTAACAGCTCCTTTTGAGTGGCAGTAGGCGGTCATTAACAAGGCTAACTTATTTAACCCAACCCGACTGGTAATTATCGAGTGGCAGTCTTAAATCCCCTCCCTTACCACTCCCTCCTTCCGCTAAAAGTCTTCCTATAGAATTATTGTTTGTTTACTTGTGCCCGTCCAAAATATTGGTGAAATATTGCCCACTGGACGTTTAGCAGCAATCATCTTATCATATTTATTTCTCATATAATATGCATAAGAAGTTTGACAGAAACTTTTCTTTTGGATCATTTCATTATAATTACTCCTTTAGGAACATATGTAAAATAGATTTATTCCGTCAGTAACAGATATTACAATAAAGGTTTTTGAGGAACAAATATTGATTAATATTTTTTGCAACAACTGTTACGGATGAACTTTTGTAAACATGACACTTGTCCCGTCCGTTCCGCTATGGTCATGCGTTGATCGTTCACTTTTGTTAGTCATGTTTATCTATTTTAAGTGTGCCAAATCTGAATATTTGAACATCATTGAAAATAATGAACAAATCATATATGAAAAGCTATACAGCTGCATATTGTCAGAGGAATTAAAATATATATGAAAAAGAAACGAAATTTGCTAAATGTCAGAGAGACTGCACTCAAACAACGCAAAAAAAAGAAAAAAAAAAGAAAGAACCTAGAGGTCTCAGCAAGTTCTTCAAGAAGGATGGAATACCACTCCTCGTGAAATGCTCGATATCGCCTAAATGAGAAATGCGTATACCTATCAAATAATATTCCTCCTACCTGAATTTACAATGTTATGAAAAATGTACATGTAACAAATCATATAACACATAGACAAACCTAATAACCTTTTAGTTGTCAGTCACATTGTATCCGATGAATGTGAATGAAGTAAAACAGACTGAGTAACATCGTAGAAGCTCTTAAAAAATCCATCTGGTCACGAAACTGCCATTGTTGTAATTGAAAAATTACTGGACATGACCATGATTTCATAAAGGATGGAGTTCAATATCCTTTATCTATGGTTTCATGCTATACGTCAGAGACGTTGAATTACATATAACTTCTATGGGCGATTAACAATATAAAACTGTCTATACTCGAACAAAGCACTTTGATATAAATATTTTGTATGTACATTTATATATACTAATGAGCTTCGTACTTATTGCAAGACATTAAAAAAATATAAATTCAATTGTTAACGCTTTAAACTTAATATATCAGATGTTTAAATTTTATTTGAGACTTGTGTGGAAAGAATATATATTTGAACCACTGCATTTTTTTTTTATATAACATGGTAAGATAAGCCACCAAATAAAAAGGGGATTTTGTCTAACGACGAATGAGCTCCATCAATGGAAACCAGCCTTATGCAACCAAAACATGTACATGTAATTACCCTTTCAGATCATCACAAAACATTTACATGTAATAACCCTTTCAGATCATCACAAAACATGTACATGTAATTCCCTTTCAGATCATCACAAAACATGTACATGTAATTACCCTTTCAGATAATCACAAAACATGTACATGTAATTACCCTTTCAGATCATCACAAAACATGTACATGTAATTACCCTTTCAGATCATCACAAAACATGTACATGTAATAACCCTTTCAGATCATCACAAAACATGTACATGTAATTACCCTTTCAGATCATCACAAAACATGTACATTTAATTACCCTTTCAGATCATCACAAAGCTATTGAAGTCTAACTCCTATGAATATTTAAATTTTTTTTTAAATGACCTGGTACCATTTGTTACTTTCCTTGGCGCATGGATGTTTCTAGGCTATATTCTTGAAAATTCTTGCAAAAATCATGAATGCAGCTTTTATTTTAATTTGCATAAGGTCTATTTTTATCTGACGTGGCTCAAATATTTCATGCATGCAGGGTAAGAAAAAAGTTCTAATATATGATAATGTTTATTGGTATAAATTTGGTTGATGTACTGCTTAAAGTTCCTCATTAATGTAAGTTCAATTACGAATTAACGAATATTCTAATGTTTGTTTATGTAAACAGACATAAGTTTGGGAGTGTTCTAAGTCAAAAATGTTGCGTGCTTAGGGCTTCCGAATTTTAATAACAATCAAACGAGGATGTTCAAAAATAAGTTTTTAAAAATGTCTTTTAGGCAAAAAACAGACATATAGCTAAGCTAATATATTTAGAACTAAAATGTAATTTTAGAATAGAGTACACCATAAAGAATACAAATTTAAACAAATTGCCTTCTTTATCCTTGTGTATATCACTTTGTTTTTCTTTGTCAACTTTGCAAGACAGTCGACATCCAAGAAATGATCGCACTTTTTATATTAAATCAGAAAAGTTATATTCTGACTCTATATATTGTTCAAAGGCTGATTTGTTGACGGAGACAAGAATGTATGCCTCAAGGGTAACAAGCAAATCGTTTCACATGAAAACGTCGATGACTGAGGAAAAACCAGGTTACATCACTTCAGAAAAATGTCTGATATTAACAAAGACACTAATAAGATACATACATGCAATATATTTTGATATCGCGAGAAGAAGAAAATATATTAACTCACATCATTACCGAAATGGTATTAATCCTTAATTACAGTACCTATCAAATAAATACATAATTTTCTGCAAAAATATAATTCGAAGATCGCAAAAGGGCAGGCAGAAATCGTTAAGACAAACAAGACAAAGTATACACTCAACACTATGCAATTTAGATGAAAATTTGCAAATTGATTAAATGTCATTCTGACTTGATTTTGCATTGTGCAGAATATATAAAAAGATTCCATACCTATAGCAATGTTTAATTAAAAGGACAAACACAATCCGGCTTTGATTAAATTTAAGAACTACAATTATGTTTCTTTCCCCTATGTATATTATATTATACAGATTGGATGATATGAAGAACGTCTTTGATTATATTTACTTTAATGTATTTCTATCGTTTGTCAAATTAAAGCCACATTAATTGTGTCTAATAAACATAATCAGAAACAGCGACTACTTTTCGAGTTCGGTACATTTAGTTGCTTCTTGTTGTATTTGTTATTGTCTGCTGACTATATAACGGCTTCCACAGGTAAATCGTTAGCAGTTGTTTTTTTAAAGTATGGTTTTAATGTCGCTTTGTAACGCACATCCTGTAGATGTTTGTCGTTCCCACGTTTTTGATCGCTGTTTTTAGACAATCATACCAAATCTTATTTAACCCTATCGAACGTGGCATGACTTGCTTGCCCCAGCATGCAGTTTATATTTTTTTTTATAAATTCGTCTGTCTTTTTCATGATTATTAATAATGCACATCTTAACGTTAAGAATTTGACGTGAAATTTTTATGTGCATTTGAGATGTAACAAAAACTATCTGAACTTCACAAAATGGAATTTCATCCTTTAAATAGACTTCAAAATGTTACACAAGTTCTCTCGGTCGGTTACAAAGTGGCTACAATTTTTCAGCACCTTGCAAAGATCATTTATGTTTTGGTTTGAATTCAATCCATTCAGTGGATGTCTTGTATGAATTTAGAAAAAATTATCCTATTCTTTTATGTTAACTTTGTTCCCGGTTGACGAGTCAATAACAAAAAAACAGCACTTGATAGAAAAGGGGGGATATAGTGTAAACATTCATGACACAAAAATCTCATATGAACAAGTAGATTCCAAGCAAAGGAACAGGGCTTTTATTGCTGTTCTTCATCTCAAAGTCACAGTGGGGCCTTCAACACGGAGTAAAAACTCGCACCTCCCTATCAGTTCAAGACGGCCCCTAGCACCGGTTTGAGCGGAATTCTTTGCTCGATGTCGACGAAACTACATCTTGCATTGAAGAACGCATATGCGGGATAATTAAGGTCAACAAATTACAGATAACAGCAATTTGTCAGGATCATACTTCTAACCATTCAGCCATTCTCTAGAATGTTTAAGTATGGATTAGGTGTAGAGTCCTATGTTCAAATAAAGTCCTTGCAAACGTCCTTGTTGGATGACGGTAATTACACTTGGTCTGCATTTTTGAGGTACAGTCATGCCATTTTGTGTTTCAATCCTTTAGGTCGTGCTATAGATGGAGCTTCTTTGAGCAAGTTATTTCAGACAAGATTAAATGTATATGATGAATATCCTATAGCTATAGGATCACATGTTTATATTTAACAAAGTTTGGCTGTGGTTGGCAGCCATCTTGGTTGAGAGTTTTGGTTACATATCTATCAGGTGTTGGTTTAAACCCATTCCGTAATTCTCTAGAAGAATGTTATAGTACGAAGTTCCCAAAGTGTTCAATGTTAAATCAAGTTCCACGCTATTGACCATGTTGGATTAAGGATCAAAAACAAAGATACAAATCTTAGTCAGAGACTTATAGGGTACATTCATGCCATGTTCAGCTTTAAAACACTTATTGATTTTTTAGAGGAGATTTTTGGAGATATTTCCCAAAGTGTCCTATATTAAACTATAAGTTACCAGCTTAAGGTCATGTTGGATGCCGGGCCGGCATAAAAGTTGCGATTCTTGCTACATGTAAGCACGTTTTAACGAAGATTCATGCCGTTTTCGTTTTCGTAATGCTACATGTTAACGGGCGACAAGCGAAAAATGAAGGCAAAAGATCACACCACCCTTTTGGTCATTTGAGCTAAGTCAGTGAAAATTTCACACGTTCCTGACATGCAATGACGTGATAAATATTTGATATAGCTATTGCATTGGGTTCAATTAAACAGCATTATATAAAACACGAAGCATTAAATAAAAAGATTTCAAATTATTCCATCCTGCATAACAAATGTATAATAATCCTGCATGACAAAATCGTGATTGCCTAATATTGATTGATTGTTGTTTAACGTCCAGTGGCAAATATTTCATGCATATTCAGGACGGAAACAAGTTAGCAAA
>JAULBM010290694.1:0-15732 GCA_032357055.1 Geukensia granosissima | reverse complement strand
CGTCAGACCAATGAACACGTCTCCAGTTTCGTATATTCCACTGGAGATGGTCACGTGACCAATTCAAGCGAGCTATTCGATGGCGTGCTGTCGGCTCCGATCGTTTTATGGGTCTCCTGATTACAGTCCGAACAGACACATGCCCCCGAAACGTATGCGACCAGCCGTAGTAAAATTATCCCTCTTGACACGACAGGCTTTGAGCCTATCCTCTCTTGTGGTAGTTTTACGGGGCCTACCCGATCGCGGACGATCCTCCACCGTGCCTGTTGCTTGAAAACGATCCATAAGACGGTTGATCGCAGAATGGTGCAAACCAACACGCTGTGTCACCCCTCTGTTTCTTAAACCCGTCTGTGACATGCCAACTGCTTGCCATCTTTCAGCTTTACTTAATTTTCGCCTAACCATTACTTTCCAGCTATGCAAAATCTACAACTTAAAATTGACAAACATGCCCTGTGTAATTACGTATCACATTAACTGAAAACCGGTTTTTACACAACACAAAATAATCGATTGATAACGTATCGCATGTCAAATTGAAGTTTATGCTGACAAATATATGATCGCAAAACCACATGTTATAATATAAATTTAAAAAAGATATTTACAAAATAAATTAGGTGGCGCTTAACTTTTGTCGGAGTGTATATATGTTTTTCTGTAACATTTGCCGTCCAAAACTTTTCGCCATCATAGCGACGTTGACGCATGAAGGGGAAATATCGCAAGAGAACGTACATAAATGAAAAACGTTGTCTACGAAGATACGACTCTGGTACAAAAATTTTAGCTTGCTTTTTATATGCTACACTACGTTATGATATGTATGAATTTTTGTCAGGCATTCACAGTTAACGAAAAACCATAACGTTAAGAAAAATTGCAAATAAAATATGAAACTAATTCAAACATGACATCTAAAAAGTATAAAAATGAAAACAATGACAAACACTAGGCTACAGCTTACAAAATGGTACCACACATAAAACAAGTGGCGGGGTTAAACATGTTGTGTGCATACGAACCTTCCCCTTACCCTCTTACCTGGAGTATTGACGTTTGAAGATAAAGGGTAAGTAAGACGTGTTTTTAATTTATTACATATAGATGAAATGACAATCTTTATATAACCCATTTAGTACTGTCGAATCATATATAGGGCGATAAAAGTAACCCCATGTTGTCGTTTGCTTATTCTTCCCCAAAAGGGTAGTTTAAAATCTGTTTTACATCTTTTTAGACATTTTCCTTTGTTTCAAGTTTTTATTTTCAAAGATTGCAACTCTCGCTAAGATTTTTCACCATGGATTTATAGTCATTTCCCGATGATTTTCACTGTTAATTATTTCTACTTTTCAAATTTGAATCGCAATAAAACGCATGAGTTGTTCATGCATTATTCAAAATTGTCAATTGCATGACGATAACTTTCCACTTGCCGCATTGTGTCACGTTTGCATCTCTGAATGTTCGGACATCATATTTTTGGAAACCATTCAAACGGAGTGCTCCTTAAACCTATTAGTCGCCTTTGCAATTCCATTCATATGGGGTAAAATAAGTGTCTCATATATCGTATCAATTAAGTGTCTTATCTGATTGCGGAGGACCGTGCTCGTGTTTTAAAATAAACACAGGTAAAACTTAGGTGAATGTTATTTAATGAAAAAAAGAAGAAGACAGCAGAAATTTCAAGTGTATTAATTACTACTAATGAACCTTTTTGACGACGACAACTGACACAAATGCCAGACAGAGCGCCCGATCTTAAATAATTTTGGTCTGTTTTGTTTGTTTATATATTGTCTCAACTAAACTTGTTCAGTTTGCACCATCAATTCCTATTATTCTTTTGTGTGACTTACTGCTTTTTCTTAGAAATACAGACAGTTATCAATCATGCAAAATAATAATTATTATACCTAAATTGCAGTTATCAGATTACAAAAGAAACCATTATACCTCTCAAAAAGAAAACATCTTTATTCATTTTATGAAATGATAGTTTTAAATATGATTGGACTTGCTATATAAATGTTTTATTTTCTGCCAATATAACAAACAACTGTTCAATTAGCAACTGCTCTTTTAAACGTTTGCACTGATATTGTATCTAATCGTTAAATTATCAATAGTGCATACTGCAGCAAAGCCGAAATAAATATGCAATAAATTCGAAAATGACTCTGATAGCAACCTAAATTGAAAGCATATCAAGACATACACATTTTATGGTACTTTTTAAAAATTACGTAAAATAAAGAAGAAATCGCTGTGCATTCATCAATTAATTGAAGAAATTCAAAGAAGAGAATGAGATCTACGTTCTTTCAACAGCCGAAAATGCAGTGTCTCCATACAATCAGTTGCTGACATTTCTAATTTGGCGAGAGGCGGTAAACCAATAAAAAATCTTTATTCCGATCTGGTAACGTAAGTTATACATAATATTGTTCATTGTGGTCCTGGAGATAAACTAATAGTGTGAGGGATATATTAAACTGATACTGGAAAGGTAGGACGAGTTTTTGTTATTTATTAATTAGTATTTAATGAATTCAGAATATTTTGCTGAAGTATCAGCTACAGTTCTTTGTCCAAAATTATCGACCAGAAAATCCCGCAATAAATCTATTTATGCGCAAATAACTCAAAACTTTGTTTATATTAAAAAATGAACATGTTTTTAACATAATGCAATTTAATTTACTTGTAAAAAAATAATTTTTTAAATGATAATGAATAATAAAACGAAGAATGATAATTAAGGCAATAAATAATTTTTTGGAGTTTAACTCCAATGGTATTATCCATCATTCCTATCAAAGAAAACTTGATAATATGCTGTTTTACTTTGATCGAATCTTTATTCATTTGATTGCTACAATCAACACGTTTAAAATCATGACAGCATAAAGTTTATGTAGCATTTATTGATAGATCTGGATACAATATTGTTATTAGTAATTTATATTATGGGTCAAAATAAAGGTTAAAACACATGCATTTGCTTTACAAATGATTACAGTTTACATTTAGGAAAAGAACAAATTAAATCTCAAAATAACGACGTCTAAAATTTCTGATTCAAATTTTCCAGTTCTCAATGAAGGAGCTATTTCACGATTATTTGCTTTGGGAAAATAAAACTTCTATCTATTGTTTTCATAGTTCTTTTACTTCGAGTTTTCGACATAGAGTATGGAATATCGATTTGGGTTTAAGCATGGTGAAGCCGCCTTTGACGGATGGACTTCTTCTTAACCTTGGCATTAGCTTTTAATCTATTCGTGTAAAATATAAACACCTGAAGTTTAAGGAAATGATGTTTAGCCCTTTAACCGCGTTTTAAAGAAAAAGATGTCCTGGGTGCCGCGTACGGAGTGTGAGTTGGGTAACCATATCTTACGATACATAACGATTTACTTACAACGAATATGATAAGTTTTTTTTGTTTGTCAACTTCATTCCTTCATGGTAGGTTGACTGGCTCTAGATTCTTGCTTCATATTTAAATTTGTTGGGATATGATTGCTTCTTTTACTAAGATTTGATATCGGTTTTCCTAAGCTGCTGATGGGAGTTTATTTCTTGATACACGTGTACAGCATTACTTTATTAAAACTTATCATGTGTTATTGGAAAACAAGAATTTTTATATTAACTATTATATATATTTATCACTATTAAGTCGATTAAGCGGATTGCTGGCTGCATTACACCAAAGTGTTTCACGGGCTAAGAAATCAAAAATTTGGTAAATACATGGCATTAGTTTATCTTGATGGTGAATTGATTCATTTCGCCCAATTTTTAAATTTCTTAAAGTTAGAGTATATCCTGACATCCTGTCAATTTTAGATTTCGATAGCCCATTTTTTCCAAAAGCGTTGCATTCTAGCGGCAGTCTTTTAAAATAAAATCGAAAATCAATCCACATGTTATAATTCAAAGACAGTGATGGAATAAGTCTTAGTATCTTTCTCTTTTGATTGAGGGGAATTTTACCTAGACAGTTAATGTCATTTCGTTGGTTTTTAATATTATGAAGATTGTAAAGCTTAATACAGCCATACCAGCAAGTTAAAAAACCAACGGCTTAATATCCCTCTCTTGTCAGTCTGTCCTTTCGTCCTTCCGTCAGTCAAAATGTTGTTTTCCAGATTTTTTCAGAAAAGCTTAAATTTGAATACGCATGGAACAGGTCCATTTCAAATAAAATGATGAATAGATTGTGTCTTAAGACAATACCTTTTGATTTTGAAAGTATATAACTCACAAAAATATACCTTTTCTGCACATCTTTTCCATAACAAAAATTTTTTGTTTGCATGTCGAGAACGACCTGTTAACGTACTGATCAAGTGTTATATTCTTGGGGTTATTAGCCTAAAATTATGAAACATAGCCACCGATAAAGTCCATTGTTTTGTCTCAGCCTTGCATACCCGTGAAATGTGTCATTGACACATACATGTAAAAATAAAAATCACAATAGGCAAACTTTTCTGTCCGAAGATGCCCTAACACTAGTTTTACACCACCTTGTTCTGGTAAGTCAAGTAACCTTTCCTCATGAAAGTTTCTCGTATTTATTCTCCGTTTATGCTCATATAGGTTTGACATAGACGTCACACTGGTTTTCCACTTGAAAACGTATGATTAACTTTAAGATGTAATTTTAAATTGTTGTCTTATATGAAACAATATTGGAAGCAAATTCAAATTCTTAGGCATTGAAAATACGGACATTGCATTGAAACGTATTGCACCTAGTCTTTACGATAGATTTGGCATCTAAATTCGATTTATCTTATTTTGTTTTGTTTGGATCTCGGACTCCCTATGTTTCTATGCTACGTATGAGTGGTATCTACATGAAATGTTCATATGGCAAATTAAAAATTCAGCTTATTTGTTCAACATTTGTAAACTTGTAATTTTAAACATGACAAATGAATTGATTAAAGTATATCCGGGTAAAAGTATTTGGTTGAAATGCATAAATAATTCACATTAACGTCAGTTTTATTTTAATAATCAATATCAAAGTAGTCAGCCACGAAAAAAAATCTGCTTTTTTAAGTCGTCTTGATATCATAGATCTGCAATCAAAAGTTCTTATTTCAATCACTCAAAAATCATAGACTATTGAGCCATATGCACTAGGGATTGGCATTTATTCATTTTGGTCATCATTGATTCGCAATCCGTTATCAATTACAAGATTTCAAATGAAATAATTTATTATATATAGTTTATCTTGAATATACCAAAATAGTAATTCACATAATGAAAGCAGTAATATACATTAGGTTAATTAGGGAAACTAGATATTTGTACTCAAAATTCAATTTTTAAAAAATCAGCGTTTGTCAATTAATTTTCTCCTCTTTAATTGTGTTAAATGTGTTAAACTAAGAATATTAAAGATGTTAATAAAGTCTTATTTCTAATAAACGATGCTATGATAAATATAAATTGGCCAGCAGAAAAATGCCACGTTTATATCCAAGATATTAATTTGGAATATTTTGTTTGAACAAAGCTCTAATGAAGATAATGTTTATGTTATTATTAAACTCGTTGTGTCGTTTATTACGCAAAAAAGCTTAGAGGCTAAAACGTTTGTCCACAGTTACTTGAAATCAAGGATAAGATAAAAAGGTCTGTTTTTAAAAAAGGCGATCAAAGATAAAAATCCCGGAGATAAAAAAAAGAAGAAAAAAGACTTTGTGATTAAAAAACAACTGCAAAGTATAAAAATTAAGGATATGGAATATATGCTTGACAGGCATCGAATCATTCTTCTTTTAGGTTTTCTGCAGTCTTTTTCGAAAACATTTTTTCCTGAAGTACGAGTTTGGTTAATAATTAAGATTTTGGAAGAGTTGTTCCCCTGTGTAGGGTAGTGCATCACACTCGACAAAAGAATGAGAAAGGAGAAAAACCCGACTTTCCCCTGTACTTTATCTTGAAGCATTTGCTTTCGACGACTGCCAAAAGTAGTTAAGTTATTTACGCTCCACATTTTATTGTATAAAAAACTAAAAATTAAAGCTTTAACTATTTATTCTCGGCAGAAATCGATGCACGTTTTAGCGGTGATTTCTATGGAAACGCCATACCAAACTTCCCGGAAGCAGGAAACCGGAATGGTAAATTTTAATTTTAGAAGGAACCCCTGCCATCCGGTAATGGGTTTTCGAAAAGGGCTATACAGATGTTATAAATAAGTAACAAAAAGCCCATTCTAGTATTAATCTCCATCAGGTACATATACGCTTGAAGTTAAACATTGTAATTCAAAATTAAGATTGCATTGGCAATAACTGTGAATTTGTAAACAATAATAAAATTAATGCATAAATGCCAAATGTTCAAACCTATTGTACTAGTTGAAACGGAAATGAAACATGAACCGTCCAGTTCGGTTTTAATAGCTGGTATTTTAGAGATTTACTTTCAGTTCGAAAGTATTTGCTGAAAATTCGTCAAACCAGTTCAAATGGCAAATAGGAAGCACCCCTCGTATTTCACGGCAGATTAACTATGCAACTGTCTAATGCAATCACAACTATTTGCCTAATTCGCATTATTCTCAATCGTGTTGTAACTAAAACATAAGACTAAAACCTGGTATTCCAAATTACATTTTGTGGGAGTTTAACTCCAAGTTTTCCTAATTACCATTAGAAAACGTTGAGTTCAAAATGTTTTTTTTTTATTTCGGGTTAATTCCCATACTTAATGTTATTGCTTTCTGAATGGGTAATTTGTAAAAGCATTAATTAATGCTGATGATCATCGGTCAATAACAGAATCAGTAAGTCTCGATCCTACACATGGACCATGTATACAGTTACTACAGGTAGTTTTCAACGTCATCAGCAGAATTAATAAAAAAAAAATAAAATAATATAAAATGATGTATCAAAAATGTAGAAATATATATTTATTACAGTCCGCCAAAAGTTAAGCATCACCTTGGTTTTGATAATATTTATTTTTTTTTGGACAGACAAAAATGATTAAGACGTTTAATTTGCTGGTAAACCTTTATTTCTTTATTAATTATGAATCAACGACCTTTATTAAATCAGTGATCCGAACTGACAAAAGACATTTAGGGTACATATTGACCAAATCAAAAAGGGCGAAAAATCAATAACGCAAAAGACGATTTTGAGTTTCACTTTAAGATATGTTTTTTACACTCTTTTCGGAATGATACAAGTATAACTTTTATTCAGATGATTTATGAGTACATTAACTGTCATTTAACGTTGAAATCGTTAGTATCTGGTATAACCTTCGCGCTTCCGGTATAAATATTCAACACGCCTCCTCATTCACCTGACCAAACGCCGAAGCCTATACCGTGGAAACCTCGGCCATTCGGTGATAAGAGCGACCCGTAATTCATTTAGGTTTTGACAATTCGGTAGTCGCTGATTGATTTTACGACTGATAAAGTCCTATACATGTTTGAACAAGTTCATGTCCGGTGACATGGTGGGCCATGGAAATGTTTCAACGGACTCTGCTTCAATAAGGCCCTTACAATACGCGCTTGATGCGGCCGAGCGTTGTCATCTTGGAACACTGGTCTGCCTGCAAGTGCATGATTCTCAAAATTAGGCAAAACATGGCTGTCCAAGATGTCATCTCGGTATTTTTGGCCATTCAAGGTACCGTCAGTAACCTGTATTGGAAGCTTACAGTCATTTGACTACAAGCAGCACTACAAGGTTACGCCACCGCCACCATATGCAGTAGTTCCATGAACGTCGTTGCTGTTCAGTGCTGTATTCCGTTCCTTCCAAACACGCATTCGACCATCCACAGGCTTCAACAGGAACCGGCTTTCATCAGACCAATGAATTCGCTTCAAACTCCGTAGGTTCCAGTGACGATGGAGCCTAGACCACTGTAGGCGTGCCTGGCGGTGTTTACGAGTTAATTCTGGGCGTTTCACTGGTCTACGAGCACGCAAACGAAAAATATGCAGCCTACGAACAGAAGTTCTTACACTTATGCGACCACCAATCGGCCACATACCTCTCAATTGCAATGCCGTTGAAAATGACTGTAATCTGGCCTCGTGATTAAGGTAACGGTCTTCTCTAGGGGTTGTTTTACGGGGCCGACCGGATCTTGGGCGGTCTTCGACGGTTCCTGTGTGTCTATGGCATACTAAAAATCTGCTAATCACTGAATTGTTTGCATCAAAATTGGCTGCTATCCTGCGATTACTTAGGCTGTTCATGCCAACCACTTGCCAGCGTTCGGCGGTACTCATTTTTCGTCTTACCATTTCAAAAAGCCTTTTCAAATAACCATTAAAGGAAAGATGTACGTGTTATCAGTCAAAACAATTCGGTGTTAAATTGAAAAGCATGATTTGGGCGAAACAGGTTTTTGAAACCAGATTTAAATATTCAATGATTTATCAATTGACACCTTATCTGTATTTTTCATAATGGTATTGATGCTCAATTTCATGTACATGTATTAATTGATTTCTAAATTGCCTTATTAGAAAAATATATTTGAAAAACTTGGTGGTGCTTAACTTTTGGCGGACTGTATATATAATACAATTTAGTCACTTAACATATTTAATTTCCTTATCGGTTTTATTTCAAGAAAACATTTGAGAAAATATTCAAGAATGAAATTTAAAAAAAGTTAGCCGGACTTACTTTAATTAACGTTGCTCGTATTTCGTTTGCCAATTCATCATCTTTGAAATTTAAACTTTTATTCAAAAAAATTCTACATATACATGAAATGAACAGTCAACATCAGAACGGAAGATTTTTTACTTAATGCAAACCAACTAAATTATGAGTTTCCTGCCTCTGAGACCATTATCTTTTATTATAAAATTTTCAGTTAAATTGAACATGTTCAAAAGACGAATACAATTTGTATTGTTCGGGTTCTGTGTGCAATGATGAAGTATATTTAAAAATATGACGAAAGCCCAAGTTAAAAAAACAATAAACTGAATATGTGTTGGAAACTTATCTCTCTTGCATATTTTTCATATTCTTTCATTAAATATTATTGCAGAGTTTTTCTTTTGTGCTGTATGGGTATTAAAGAAAGGGAGGAATTCGCACCTTATTTAACACTAGAAAAACGTTAACTAATATTCAACTTATCTGAATACGTTATAAAATTTGATAAGGGACAGACAGTAATTCCTGATCGGCGCAAACTGAAAAGATTTATGGGAATAAATGAAGACTCAATATTGCATGTAAATAAAAACATACCAGACATTAACACGAATAATCACTGATTTAACCCAACAACAATAGTTTATCTGTTACAAAGTATGTTATCAACTTCAAGTACACCAGAAATATATATTGTTAATGCCATTTCCTGGAAATAATACCACGGATTTTCTGCTCAATACAAGATAAGAGACGGAACCTAAATAAGCTATTTGGAAAACTTGTAACTGTTTCTTAATTACTTAAAAAATGGAAAACCTATTTTCTGAAATGATGCTTTATGTTTGACACAAACAGATCTATGTGACAATGTTTCCATTAACATCACAAACCTGACACATATCTTTTCTTTTGACGGCCAGGGAATCCTTTAGTTGTTACTTTACGACTTAATCAGTACCTTTTGCAACCTTTTACCACCAACCAATTTGATTTTGACAAAACTATGCACCATAATGCTATATTTGTATTTTTAAAATCAAGTCTTGATAAGATCAATTTCGATATTTAAACGCAGTACACCAAAACAATCGTTTGTATTATTCCTACAAAGTCTGTATGACCTGATATATAACAAATGTCATGGTGGTTCATAATTTCCGATAAATGAAGAAATAATACTAACAGCTTGTCAAATTGTAGGCGATAAGTAGATTACTCAATACGTAATGCAGTGTGATTGATAAAAACTTTCTCTCAGACATTTGATCCGGGTCATCAGACTTAGTGAGCGAGAATAAACGGCAGAAAGTGAAACATTGTTATTGAACAGCGTGACTCGTTTATTCAATACTTTTCGTATCATTTAAAACAATTTATTAATAGTTTTTGTCATATCAAAACGGTGCCCGAGAAAGAACCAATTGTTTTATTAGATGATTAGGCCTTTATGTTCTAACAATTTATGAAAAGAATGGCAATTCAGTGAAATGTTACTTTAAACAGAAACGCCCGTTCAAGTTTTATTCATCATCTGATCAGATTGCACAGAAGACGGCAAAGATATTAAAAACGTGGTTTCATCTTAAGAAAGACTGGTGGGAATAAATTACTAAGAAAATACAAAAAGGACAAAGGCTTGGAATTATGGAATTCCTTTACAAACATGAGTGAGATCAGGTGCTCCGGAAGGGTAGCCATCTCATGTCCTGCACGCACTACCTGTCGTCAAATCCTTTCACTCTTATCCGTGTAAACGTCAATCCGAGATTGTTGAATTACCGGTAACAGTACATAAATAGATGAGATACACTTTTACTATACGGATGAACCAATTCATGATGGCGACCAAAAAACTTAAGGAGGGACGATTCCAACTTTGATTGGGGAACCCTTATTAAAGTAAAGTATGCGACAGCAGATATGTTCACTTTTAAAAAATCCTGATACGTGGAGCAGACAAGAGAGTATTGAATCATCTGCGACATATAAACCCCTTAGGTAGGGGAAGCATAGAATAGTCCATATAATCTTAGAATATAATAATGAAAACTGCATTCTACCGGATTGCAGTTTATACAAAATACATTTATTGGTTTTTTGGCAATAAGTTTGACTTTGACTTTACCTTTTAAAAAATGACTCAAACTCTAGAAAATAAGATCATATATTTCTAACGACAACATATTTTTGCGATTGGTGAACTGGTATTATAATTTACGATAGTAAAAATTATCATAACCAAAAAGCTGTTGTTTAAGTTGCTTGTAAGAGACTATCGTTAAATACATTTTAGAATATTAAAATGACCATCATCTCCATTAATGATGAAATGATGTCTTGGCGCTGTGAACCATGTTAATGAGTGATTATACGAGTTTCGTGTATCTCATTGATAATTAAAACCTATTTCCTATAAATAAATTGATATTGACCGTAAAGAAGATTCAGACAAACAATACGACCACTACGATTAATATTTAAATGCAAATGTGAGTTTTGAAGTCCCCTGCTCATTTCCAGCCATATTTGTCTGATTTTTGTCTAGTTTTATTCATTTCATAAAAATTAATATTCTTTGCCCAGTGATTCCTCCTTGCATTCACATTTTTTATGTATCTTTAAAGGTAATTTGCGATTTCTTATGAAATTCTTTAACTTCTTCATGGGTTTTATTATATATAAAACTATCTAAACAAAACATCTGGTAAATTAATAGAAACCTTTATCCCGCCAAATGTTCGAATGCCTATATATAAAAAAAAACGAGCACGTTTAGTTATTGTCTTCCAGTTAAAAGGTTCGCTTGATACGATAGTTTTTGTTTATGATACTTGTTATTCCTGTGTTTTGTCGACATTTTTGCTGTATTTGATGTTGTCTGTCTCTAATATGAAAAACAAAGAAGATGCGGCATGACTGTCTATGAACGGGCATTAAATTCGTGTCAATTGCAAACTTCTAAAGTTTGACCTAAGGCTTTATAAAAATTGACACACATCCACACCATACGGCAAGCTGTATTTAAAGTAATGATATTAAAATGTAACAACTATCGGCCCGATAAGTATACAACGTAAAACAAGTATTTTGAAACTAAGATACTTGTTACTTGTTTATGGCTTGAGAAAGTCACATAAAGTATGTGGCTGAATGACACATCTCTTGACAAAAACACACAAAAACTGAACTTTCAAAATCAACGTCATAACATTTTACTATTTAAGTCGATACATAGTATAAAAACAATCACAAATAAGATAAGAGACAACCAGATGTAGCGACCTTGGGAAAAGGGCTCTATTTAAAATTCCAAACACAGTTAATAACCAATATGTTTCTCTTAAGCTAAGATATTAATCAAAATATCGTCGGCTTGATTAAGTGTAAAAATATCATTAATTGCCAAAGAAAACAAGGTATTATGCAAGTGCAAAAATTTTATATTATCGACATTATGAGGAAAAATAATAACAATTTCGACTGAAATTAGTATTGATGTAAATCATTAAGCACAGAGTCAAATTTGATACCAAAGATAATATCTCAATTCTAGATTGTTTATTTACACCTTCTTTTTTATTTTATGAATGCTTTGTTTTACTTTGAAAAATTTTTGATAATTCATTTAGCAAATTATCATATATGTACTTCATGTTACTGAAGTATTCATTGACACATTAACTGATAAAGCGAACGACTAAATGTATTTCAATTCTGTTTTATAATCTCTACATTCTGTGATAAAACACAGCTCCCGTTTTATCAGTGAAATATCACCAAACAATGCTCCATTCGGTGATTTCAAGCTAACAATCTAACGAACGTTAACTTCTGTTTCTATCATCAGGCCTGTAATTTCGCCATACCATGGTTTAAGTATCACCGGCTGAAAAATAAGAAATTGTAAACACTAAGGCCCACCCTTGGGTTGTTCCGCTGAGGTTCACATTTAATTATAAGTATACGTTCATTCTTAGATTGTAGTTATATTGTCTTGTTTCGTCTTGTTTTTGTCCTGAATATTGCCGTTTCTCTTTTTTATGTCTGACTTTTCTGTTCTCTCTCGCGTTCTCTTAACAAGTAACCAGTTACTTATTTCTTATGTTATGCCAATTTTTTTTAATTGGTCCTTATGGTTCATTTT
Source organism: Geukensia granosissima (assembly GCA_032357055.1). Classification (NCBI taxonomy): domain Eukaryota; kingdom Metazoa; phylum Mollusca; class Bivalvia; order Mytilida; family Mytilidae; genus Geukensia; species Geukensia granosissima. The sequence continues at coordinate 2,892 of JAULBM010290694.1, read as the reverse complement.
CAGTAACATAAGGTATCTAGCCAGCATTGGAAGCCTTACACGTTTATAAGGACTTCTAATGATGTGTATCGGTCAATATTTTGCGGTTGTTGAGATGTGTAAGGATTGACATCTCATCAGTAGCATTAGAATCAAGACATATGAAGCTGAAGATCCAAACAAAATTAAAAAAAAATGCTCGGTTGAAAACAGGCACAGTTCAATTGCTATCATGACAGATTCAATTAAGTGGAAAATCAAGACCAATTATAATATTTGATATGGTAGTTATTGGTTTTATTGAATATATATATAATTGTTTTAAATAATTTTTATTTTGGATCTCTCGATTATCCATTTCAATAAGTTTCTTCATCGTGAAGAGTTTTACGAGATGAATGATGTTATGTTATTTATTATCATTTAAGTAAAGTACACAAGTACTCTAGCTTTTAAAATGTTGACCAAGTAGACGCTGTGTAATTCCTTAATGACAGAAAATTTCAACTGGTGAACAAACCAGGTCTACTAAAGTGGTGTCTTATGAGACTAATACAATATTAATCCATTCTTATTTTCATTAGAGAATTTTTATGAATAGGATTTTTTGCATATTGATAAAATTGTCTTTCTTAATAATACCTTGTAGTATAAAATAACATTTACAGTTATCTAAATTATCTAAATAATAAGGAAGCTTGGTCCAAGTAACATGTTCATATTGCCCGGATCCTCTAGCTGAAAAAAATATTTCAGCAAATCACACACTTATCATTATAATTACTTTAATTGTTATCATATTGGTGGTGTAGAATGTTTCAAGGGTAGCACTATAAATGCGTCACAGACAAAAATTACTCCATTACTAAAGTTGGCTCGTTTTACAAAAGGTACAGGGTATATATAAGTATTATGCTTGTCAACACCGCTACAAAAACTTACATGAAATATAAAAAAATCATACAAGTTTTCCTCTTAGCTGCTGCAACCCGCATTTATCAAGAAAGCACTATTGTAATGTTACAGCGTTACATCGTTACTGCCGATATTGTTATTGTAGTATTGTTGAAAAGTGTTGTTATGTAATTGCAGAGATAATACAAACGATTAGCACAGTCAACCGTGATATCACAGAGGTTTTAAATACCTTTCTTACGTAAGAAATCTTTTAAGCAGATAAACCTATCTCTCAATGTGCAAAGATCAAAAGTTTCGCTTCATTGTCTGACAAATTTTACAGATGTTTTATTATATATGCAGTCAGGAACAAAAAATTCAATCTTAAAGAAACCTAACTCCGTAAATTACATTGGTGGTTGTTTTTTTGGATATACAATCATACAATATATTTTTTTCTATATGAAATTCTTAAAGAGACGATCACTATTTTTTTACTTTTCTGAACAAACATTTTTATTGCAGTCTAATGAGATCTCACTTATTGGTTATTACTGGTAATGTTTCTTATTATGCTGAAATAACCATTTATAAGTCTGTTTTCTTTCAATAACCAAGATGTTTTTCAATAGCTATGACCCTTTCTAAAAGACAAAGCATGATATATTTTCTCTTGTACCTCGTAAAAAATTTAGTGTACGTTATGATAATATCCGAGGAAGTAATAAATCACTTTGGTGATCATGAAATATTGTCCTCTTGGTTTTTCCTAAGAGATAAATGACAGCAACGACACTTTATAGAATCGTTATTTCTGAAAACCTTCTAAAATGTTTGCAGTGTGCATTGTCTAACACAGTGAATATAAAGAATGTACATAGTGGTCTTCTACTTCACATCAAATTTGTATTTCTTAATAACCTTTAATGCAAATCCAACGTCAATGTTTTTAGGATGTTTCTTTTTATGTTGTGGCGTTTTTGTCTGAAGTTGACTTAGTGACTGATACCGGATTGGAAAATGAGCAATGTATCGGGTGTACTTCCAGACTACATAAGTTCATCCCCGGTTAATTAGACAAAAAGAAGACAAAACAATAAGAAATCATGAGTACTCCACCAAATTTGCAAATGGTTTAGTCCGTGGGCTAGGTAGGTCTACCGTGCACCCCCCAGGACTCATCCTCACCAACTTTTTTAAATTTGTAATTATAACCTTTTTCATATTTTTAATGTTAACAAGCACAAAATTGGGATGCTTTAAGGTTATATTGTGTTTTTTGTACCCCACTATGTTATTTTTGCCTACTTTCGTTTCACAGGTAATTTAAAGTTCACGGACGTTTAATAACATGTAAACATACAATAATCCATACAAATATGGTATTGCTGGAAAGGAAAATGAATGAGATTTCAACACATGTCTTCTTTTAAAATTTAATTGACTATCAAAAAATTATAGCAAAAATTCTAGCCCTACCCCTACCTAAATTTCCGGAAAACTCAATTATTTACCTTTCAACTATAATACTGAAGTCTGTATGAAGTTTTGATGCATTTTTTGTGAATGATTTAATAAATTATGGACGTTTATTAAATTTTTATAACCCCTATGCTGTTTATTTTCGTTATTTTGATACCAAAAATCGTGAAAAACCTAGATTTTTTTATTTTCAGATTTTATCCGTTTTTCTCCATTTTCGTAATGGCACGCATTAATTAGTTAATTTTACATCATAAACTTGGTTTATTTGAATAGTTCTATATATTAGGCATCTTATAAGCCCAAGAAACCTATGCTAAATGGTTGTTCAACTCAAACTTTTATGAAAACTGTACCCCTACCCCAAGGAAATTTAATTACACTTATTCAAATAGCAGTGTTGTATATCAAAGAAACCTAATATGTGTCTTTAAATAGTGTCAATTGCTAGAAAATTATCAAATAAAACAAAATATGAGCGTTAACAGATATATAAGTCCGGATTTCTTCTTAATTTTCGAAAAATGGGTGATT
>JAULBM010290683.1:0-15734 GCA_032357055.1 Geukensia granosissima | reverse complement strand
TAAAGTTTCCTAATTTTGTCTTGATCTGAAACTAAACATGGCTGCCACAGATAATTCTTGTTTCTGATTGGCTGAAAGTGCTTGGTGAAATTGATTAATATTTGATCATCCATGGAAAGTCCTTTACAAAGTTTCCCCATTTCATCCCAATGCGACAAAAACAAGGCCGCCAGTCAAATCTTGTTTCTGATTGGCTGATTCATTAAAATAACTTCTCCTCTGAAACTTCTTTGCCAAATGGCAGGTGAGCAATACAGGCTCAGCCTCCTGAGCCTCTAGTTCCAGTGGCAGTCTAAAAGTCCCTCCCTTACCGGTCCCTTTGTTACAGTCTACATATTGATAAATTGTTTGCTAACTTGTTTAGGTCCTGAATATGCATGAACTATTTGCCACTGGACGTTAAACAACAATCAATCAATCAATCTTCTCTGTAACTACTGTAGAGATTTTAACCAAACTTTGCAGAAATGTTTATCAGTTAATCCTTTACCAGATTTTTGTTTTTCTTGCAGATCATAAATTCAAAATGGCCGCCATGAAAAAACTTAGTTTAACATTGAACCCTATGGGAATTTCACATTTACATCTTCTCTGAAACCAGTAAACAGATTTCAATAATGAAACTTAACATGTCATAAATGATCCCTATATATTTCTCACAATGTGTTCTTGTTGGTTCATGTTAATCAATTAGTCCTTTGCATTCATATGAAATTGCAAACATTCAGTCAGTGTAACAAAAAAATTCCCAGGTGAGCAATTACAGGCTCCGTAGAGCCTCTGGTTTGTATTTACTTGTTATTTGTTGTCTGTGAATGAGCTCATTATCATTAGCTCACCTGGTCAAAGGACATGTGAGCCTTTGTCATCTCTTGGCGTCCATCGATAAACCTTTACATTTTCATCTTCTCCTACTGTAACCACTAGGCCAAAAAAATTTTACAGGAAGCAATTATGGGAGGTCTTTTACAAAGTTGCTTAGTTTCATCCTGATTGGACTACAATCATGGCTGTCACAGCAACTTTTGTGTTGGATTACTGATTTTAAAAGTCATCTCCTCTGAAACTACCAGGCCAAATAGAACCAACCTTGACAGGAGGCTTCTATGGGAGGTTCTTTACAATAATATTCGACAAGAAATTTTGGTGATCCTTTATTAGTTAAACAACAATCATGGCTACTATTTTTTATCTTATGTTTATTTGCAATTGGCCAAATATTAGGTGAGTGAAACAGGCTCAGCATTCTGAGCCTCGGGTTTGAAAAAGTGCTGATATGCTAGAAAATTTTTTTTAAGTCTGATAATTTAAATTGGACACAATTTTAATATAAAACTATATATGTTTGATTGCTTTAAATACCAGCAAGTAATGGGGCATTTTTCCAATTTTCAGGTTTTCACTTCACAAGATTGAAAATGAACTTGGCACAGAAATCAAACCTATTCCTAAAGTAATAGACAAAGCTTTATATGTGGCAGAATATCACATGGGGGATGCTGCTGATGATGATGAAAGAAGAGGAAAGGAATCATAAACAACTAGTCTCACCATTTTTCATGTTTCGTACCCATTTTATCATTGAAATGAACAAGATTCTAGAAAACAGATTACCTAAATTTTACAGATATATGATGCAGTCTTTGTGTATTTGGCTGAAAATGTTATCATATTGGAAGAAATCTTCTAACCACAATAATGTTTATGTTTGTCAAATATTTTTGTTGGTCAGTATTTCTTTAATGTCTGCTGTTATGTTAAGTAAATGGTTTTATGTAGTATTTCAAAAAACAGATTAGATCTTTTCGGTAATTTATGAATTTGAATTTGATTAATTAGTTTTTGAAACATAAAAAAAAATTGTTTCAGGTTATATCAAAAAAACTATTATATGGTGGGTTATAACAATAAATAATAAGTTATTTAATTTGAAACCTACTGGTAAATTATATTTTGGTTTATTTTAAAGTGTAGATGCATTAAGGCCCATTTTGACCCTGAAATATGAGTAGAAATGGTTTCTTTGCTAAATTCGATACTTAAGTACATTTAAAACAATTATATGTACCTAACACAATGCCATTCTTTTTATGTGTCACAAAAATTTGCCATGTGTCAAATGCTGAAAAAAAGTGCACATTTTAACAAAAATTTATTTTTTCAATTAAGCTATCTTATAATAGTAAATTGTGGACTTAAAAATAGGTGAGAAACCAAGATAAGCTGTGTTCTAGATATTGTTCAGTATTAGGTGTTATATTGGCATAAAATTACATGACTTTTAATGTGGGGCACATATTGTTTTTTATTCCTGAAGACATTATTTGTAACCATGCCTTCATATTTTGGGGTCAAAAACTTGCCTTGATGCCTATTATCCTTAAAGAATTTGATGAGAAAAAATCCCGAATTTATATTTATTTAAAAATTAACAAACAAGACACTAAAAGTGTTTAATTTTGAACTATTTGTGATAAAAAGATAGTTGAAACCTTTTTGAGGAGATGTATTTTTGCGTTGTAATTTATGAAATATATTTTTGTACAAAAATGCACCATTGCTTAAGAAACCAGAACATTGAAGGCACCACTGCATACAGAGGAGAATCACTGTGCCTTGAGAGATAGAGACTCTTTGTTCTGAAATAACCCATGAGCACATCAGTACTCAGCATACAGCAGGAAGAATAATTACTATTATACAGATTGGTTTTCAGCTTTTAAGTTGAATAAAAATATTGGATAACTAATCTCAGGACTATATGTTGATGTGGTACATTTATCAAGTCAAAGAAAAAGGATATTAAAGTTGAGATGGCTAAAATCACAAAAAAAAACAGGAGTTAAAAGCTTACAATGTGACAGGGTAAAAAACATATACCTGTATTTTATAGAACTAGTATGATGAAGGAATTATACAAAAAATATTGTGAAAAGATTACCAAAAACAATTACAGAAAAAATTGTGACAGGACTTCTTTTTAAAGGATTATGAATTTTGATTTCACATGTTGGTGCAAAAAACAATTCTATGTGAAAATTTGTAGAAATGGCGATTTTAGCAAAGATGAATAACCTTAGGTGGACTTTAGTGCTGGAAAAAACTTAAAAGTGCTTTTCTGTTGTGCTACCATACCTAAACCAGATAGTGACTGGGTATTTACAAGGCAGCTTTGTTGACAACAGCAGCTCATATTTGATAGAGGCTGCTGTCCGTAAAGTGATTGTTTATTGTGGACAACATTATAGCTGTAATTATAACTAGACTGCCAGTCTAGTAGACACAACCATGGTTAGTCTATTTTGTCAGCCAAGAGAATATAAGAATTGAAAGTACAGTTGGAAAGTCTTAAGTACTGGAATACTACTAAGAAATCATGATCATTAACCATGGACATTTTCCTTTGATCAGACAAGAAGCTTACAAAAGTTTCAGTATGAGTGCAGAAAAATTCAAGGGAGTACTATTATGTTGTTTGTTGGAGCTGATCATAGATGAGATTGTACCTTTTAAACTGGTTTGGTATCAATTAAACAATAGAGTGGTTGTGGTCTATGCAGAGTTTAACTAGAAACTGTGTTCTTCAACTAATATGATGGCAACATGTGTTTACAAGATGTTTTCAAGGTGATGATTGATTTTTTTGGGTGATATATGCATTGTATTTTCAGTAAAACCATTGCAAATTATAAATGAATCATTGAAAGAGCCATCTTGTAAGAAGTTTTCATTCATTGATCACTACTTAACATACTGTTAAAAATTCCTAGCATTTTTATTGTATAAGCTGTGCACATTTTTATGGTATAAACTGTCCTAAAAGGTTATGTAGTGCCTTTACCATGGAAAGATTATGTGGGTTTTAGAGATATTGAGAGAAAAATATTTAATAAGTATTCTTTAAAAATACTTGTAAAACAGCAAAAACAGTAAGTTTTGTTATTAAGTTTTGATGAGTTCACATTAAGAAAATGACATATTTAATAATGTATGAAAAAGTTGCATTGACACAAATGTATGCACTACTATATAAATTACTGACAAATGTGTCAGTTTATACCATATTAATGTATCTATGGCAATTTATTAAGGAAACAACTTCATATGACAAGAAAAAGACCTGAGGAATTTTAGAATAGAAATATATTAAATTAAGAGTTCATTTTTAGTCAGAATGGTACAAAAGTAAATTCCTGCAATATGTAAACAATTATTTTTGTTTGGGGTTGGCTAAATTTACTAATATTGCATGCTGGTGAGGTAATTTCTGATATATGGAGGGAATTTGACATTGTATTAAATTTCGACATTTTGTACTACTAGAAAATTCCAAACATGTTTAATACCAGTTAGATCTTTGAGAAAATGAATGTTTAAATGTAACTGACATAGTTAAAATTCTTTTTGTATTCAAAATTTCTTCACCACCATTCAACAAATTATTTTTTGCATGTTAAACAGTGATTTATCTCGGAGAGTATGAAAATATTTTGGTGTTTTTTCTTTCATTTCTTTCAAGTTTGCAACCTCAGGTTTTAATTCAGAAAACAAGTTTTTGGAAAAGGAGTTAAATTATTCAAAGTACAAATAAGTAATTAGTGTTTGAAATGGTGCTTCAACAGTTTTTGCAAATCAATGAAGTTTGATTGATGTTAAAAAAAAGTGTGTCTGTGATGCCAAAATTAACAAATGTTGTTTGAGGGTATTTGTTTAAATGGTACATGTGAGTATAGAAATACACTTGTAGAATGTTGTGTATAAATTAAATGCAAAGTACAATGTACAAAAGACTTAAAATTCTATTTTAAGATTGTCCATTTTGAAATTTAAAAAAATCATTTTACAATTTAAAGAAAAGAATTCACAATTTTCAATATGAAATAAAGCTGACAACACTTCAACTAGAAGTTCTCAGGAACTTGAGAATTTTCATTTACTTTTGTTAAATAATATAGGTCAAACAACGAGGTCAAAGCCTACACACCAACCTATAGTACATTGTTGCTTGAATGATTGAATGAATTTTTGATGAATGTATGCTAATTGTGTGTTTCTGTGTGTTTGATTATAACATTTCATTTCCAAAACTACATCAGAAGAAAAAGATTCATGCATTAAATGTGTATGATGATTTGGTTCAAAGTGATGCGGTTTTGATATTTGTATATTTTTTGTTATTTATTTTATGATAAAAAGTGTGCTGTTAATATTTTTCTTTATGACTGGAAATTTTGAGACCAATCATAATATTTGCAGAGAGTGTCGAATAATTTTTCATTAAGAAAAACAAAGTTAGACTATGGTCATAGTGGTTGTAGTTCCGAATCAAAGATAAAGAAAAATTTTCAGCAGCACTTTTTTATTGATATGATCTCATTCTTGGTCTAAAAGACAGTTCAAACAATTGACCAATGAAAAACTAGTTGGTTCAGAAGGATGACAGTTACTAGTTTAAAAATGACATACAAAATATTAGTGCAGCATATTTTAGTATGTAGACATCGCTCAGAAGAAAAAAAAAGTGAAATTTTATGAATTCTTTTAGCTGTCATGTCTTCTGAAAAGCGAATTTTAAATATGTTAATATTTTTTTACTGGAAAAGTGCCATCAGGTGTTTGCAGAATATAAACATCAAATGCTGCCAATTAATGGAACATCATTCACCAGCAGTATAATAATAAGAAAGGAAGAAATATTGGCATTTTTCAAGTAAAAAAATGTGTTGATTTTGAAATTTGAATAATTTGCCTTGGAGAGATGAAAAACAGATACATTCCACTCTTGACATATTTGAGGTATTCTAACATGTTCACACTTCAAAGTATATGTGGTCATCAGCAGTTTAACCAGTGGGATATTATTTCAGATTTCAAAAACAACACATGTATGACTTGTTCTAGGCATTGCTGTTCAAAGAAAGAACATCATTTGGCTAGATCAAGATGTGGCATGATATTGTTCAACAATTTGTCACATTTTTTACTAACAGTTTTCACATAGAAGTATGTTGATCTGAAAACTGTTAGCTGACTACAGAGCAAAAAGTGCAATCAGTAAGAAAGTTACATGTGAAAGCAACATTCTAAGTAAACTAAAACTTTTAACTAAAATGTTCTAAAATTAGAATGCTCAATAATGTGTTTGCTTCACTGGTTTGAATTTTATTGCTGATTATACTATAGTTAAACAATCATCTCTTGATAAATGACATAAAATGTAATTATGTCTTCTCAAGAGACAAATGTTTTTGTATGTTTGCAAAAAAATATATGCTGAATAGGAAGAGAAATTTTTCACCTGACTCAAGTTATATGTGTATTTGAATTTAAATCTGGATTTTGAGATGTAAAAAACTGGGATCAAGAAAGCTCTTGTCAGTTATTTTTTTTTTGCAAACATAGGATTTTAAAACAGTTTAAAAAAAAATTGTTTTAATCGACATAGGGGGAATAAGATGAAGTTTGGAATAGTTGAATTGATATTCAATGAAAAATTAACCACTCTTTGGTAGTTATTTAAATAAAAGGTTTATGTTTTTTATATTTGACAATTTATTAATCTTTTTTGGTAATTAGTCTTGTTCTGATCTAATAACTTCTTTTATATTTAACTAAAATGGATTTAAATTTAAAAGTTTAAAGGCAAATGAAAAAAAGTTTGATAAATTTAAGTAAATTGATCTGAAAAAAGGTATGAAAAGTAACAATTTTATGTGTCATGTAAATTATTGTATGATATAGGAGTTGTACATCAGATTTTAGCACCAACACCTGCTATATCAAAAGAGAAAGCTTATAAGGTATTGTCAGGGAGTTGATATTTAATCTTTGGTTTGTATTGCCATAGGTAATGAACTCTCAATGCTGAAAGAAATGCACCACTCCTGTTTATTTCCATAGAGAAAAAAATTCTTAGGCTTTTATCAATTGAACTATTAATGTAAAGAATCTAGTTTAAATAGGTTATTTTATGACATAACACCAAAGCATTTCTGTCATAATTATCTCCCACCTCCAATTTCTTCTCCATCACTTGTACCAAATTTTATTTTCAAATTGTTGTTTCTTGTCGTTTTGGTTAAACTCTTGTTTTTGTACTTATATGAAAACGTGTACTGATTCCAAAACTGTATGAAGATTTTTACAGTTTAAGAACTCAAAGGTTTTGCTTATGATATTTAGAAATAATTTTATAAAAGCTATGTCTAGGAGCAAAGTGGTGCATTATTTTTAGTGTTTGGTATATTTATGATTTCCTGACCTGGCCCCTGTTTTATAGAACAAATTTGCCTCCACATTAGTTCAATTACCCAAAGGCATTACATGAACGATAAATTAGTAATTGCTTTTTTTGAAATGGCAGCAAGCATAGGACAGTCATTGCCAAGGTTGTCACGTAGAACAGGAGCTATTACTTGAATCAGATTTGTACATCAGGTTTAATGATATAACAGTACATGCTGCTTTAAATGCATAAATACCAGGACCATTTCTCATCAGATGATCTTGTGCTAATGGTGACCATTAGAATGATGTGTTTGCCTTGATTACAGATTCACTTTTTTGTTTGCGAAGACCATAGTCAATATTTTGCTTTATCTTGGCTATGTTTTTTCATTAGGAAATAGACATACTTAAAAAAACTAAATAGAGAAGGGACAATAAATTATTTGTCAGTCCATAAATTAAAATCTTGAAAAAAATATGCTTGCTTCAAAACTTGAATATTGAAATCTTTTATTTTCCTCAAAATGATGAATTCATAAGTATTACATAATGTTAGTTTGAAGTAAAGATATTATACAGCACATATTTTTTATGTAAAACAAATTGAATTAAGATCTTGACAACATTAGACATAGGGCATTAATCCTGCATTTGTGGTTGGTGATCACAATAATAAATGCTTGTAATAATTTCTCTAAGATTTTTTTTTCAAGAACAGATAAATGATTTATTGTCACTTTCTGTTTTTAAGCTGGTCCATTTCCTTGTGAAAATAGTAACATAGAATGAAGAAGTTAATGTGCATTTGTTGATGAGAAATGGTCAAGTATTTGAAAGTTTTGATATTCTGACAGAAAAATAAAGATTATTTATATGATATGCTATATGTAAGATCTACAATTACTTTGTTTTCATGATGCATAATATTGTTCCAATCAAAATAAAAAGATTTTAAAAAAAGAATGTGTTTTTACCTTACACTTTATTTATCAGTTATTTTGTACTGATGAGATACCATTACAATGCAATGCAAGCAAACTAGATAAAGGAAAACAAGAACTAAGGCATTCAAGTTCTACTCTGGTACATGTTGATTAAATTATGAAAGGTAAGCAGCTGGCATAAGCAACCAAGGTCTTTAATTCTGTGGCCCCAAATTATGATATTTTCATATCTACATTTTATTAGCTCACCTGGCCCACATGGCCATGTGAGCTTTTGTCATCACTTTGCATCCGTCAGCGTCTGTAAACTTTTCACATTTTCATCTTCTTTGAGACCACTGAACAGATTTCACCCAAACTTGCAGAAATGTTAGGCAGGTGGTCCTTTACCAGATTTGTGAAATTGGTGCCGATCGGAAATTCAATATGGCTACCAGGGCCAATTATGTGTTTTGATTGGTCCAAATTTTAAACTTCATGTCTATGAGAATCTAATAAGTGGATTGAATTGTTAATTTGCAGAAATTACTTTAAGATGGTCCTGTGCTACACTTGTAACTGGTTTACTGATTTGAAATTTAATATGGCAGTCATGACTCATCTAGAAATCTAAACAGCCATTGTACAGAAACCAATCATGGACCAAAACCATCATCAGATGGTCCTGTCCAAAATTAATTTGGAGATTCCTCAGTCCAATAAAGGTGGTACATGTCTCTACAGGTTTTGGGCATACAGTATTGGACTAGTATTACAGTATGTTGAAAACAGACAATTATCAAGCAATTTGTTAATCTTTGTTCACATTAACTTTGATTCGGCAACTCTAAGCCAGGTGAGCGATCACAGGCTCCTGGGAGCCTCTGGTTATCATTTATTATGTCTTAATGTATCAAAATTTGAAAAATAGTATTTTTTTCACCAGCTGTGATGATGATGACATCATTATCAGTTGTATTTGACGTAACCTAAAGAAATATGCAAAAAGTGTCATTTTCAGGACAGTTTTTCTTCAAATTAGATGCCTCCCCATCCTTCTACCTAAAAGATATTTTTGTAATAAATGTTACGGGTCAATATAAAATTATAGAATAAATATTTTATTGGTGGAAGGATAGACATATTTAATTCATTGAAAAACTATCACAAAAATTCGGGTTTTTTCCAAATTTTCAAAAGGAGTAGGTACTTAAGCCCCATATTTGGCCCAAATTTTAGATTTTGTGACGCAATAAGTTGTTGTGAAAATGCTGTTTAATAATCGTCTTTTAATAATTCATTTCTTTTTGTCGTATACTTTTCGTCATTTCTACAAAATGAAAGGGTACATTTGACTATTTTGACAAGAATTTAACAATTTTTGTAAAAATACTCAATTTTTGGATGTGTTTTGTTCAAAATAGGTATGATTGCACAAAAACATCACAAAGATATTTCAACCAAATATTTGTACTTGATAGATCTTTAATTGTGTAAAGTTTGGTTTTGATGTTTTTGTGCCATCTATATTAAAATCGACAAAATAGTATCAAATATTGCATAAAATTTTATTAATTTCTTAGTATTTTCACATTTAATGAATTTCTATGTGTCATGTGACCATTGTAAAACTAATTAAATTAAAAATTTTGTTCAATTTTCTTTTAATAGACATTATTCAACACAAAAAATATAAAATAATAGATATTAGCCAATTTTCATTTTTTTGCCAAATTCTTGGGCTAAAAATGGGCCTAAACGACTCTTGTCCTTTAACCTTCAAAGTGCCTCTGATTAATCTTGTGTTCATTTTCCATCAGGATAATTTGATACAGTAATTCTTAGAATCGTTTAACATGTATTTTGCTGTTAGATGTCAAGTAATCATGTAGCAGTCCATATAAAAATCATATGCTGTCAACTGTAGAAGTGATACATGGTGCGGAAAAAACACACCAATTTTGATGACAGTTTTTCAAACTACATACCTCATGTTAACCTTGTTATAATGATTTGTTAGTCTGGATTTTTTTTACAGGAACAGTGTGTGAATTGAAAACAAGTTTAGTTTCGATGGGTTTTTGATGTGCATGAATCACCATCACCTTCTGTATGATTTTTTATGGACTGCTACTTATATGATGCATCCTGGGCAACTTTGTCAAGGGATTTCTTATTGTTTATAGAAAGACAAACTCTATAATTTGTTATAAAAAGTGAACAAAGTTAAAGCATGTTAGAATGTGTATACAAGTCACAAAATGAGATTGTGGGTTCAGTATTGCATTTTCCAATTTAAATATATGCTATCTGTGATGTATTAATATTTATAAAATTTAAAGTATATTGTTATGGATTTTAAAACCAAGTATAAGTTCTAATTTTATGATAAGTACTTTTTTTCCTCCAAATATTCCTCATTCTTGTTGTTATAAAATGTTGTTGAAATGTGGAAAGATTGTTTGCTGTAGATTGCTTCAGAGAAAATTCTTTTATCAGTTGACCTTTTTAAGTTGTAAGATTTTAATGAAAATTATAAGGCTCAAATTATATGTAATAAGTTGTTCTGCATTTTACTCCCTTTGTTTTGGACTGTTTGTTGAACAAAAATAATGCTTAAATAATTTTCTATACCGGTAAATAGTTCATAGAAGGAATGTGATTGCCCTGTGTCTAAAATACATGTTACTTCGCCACTGCAAGTCTGTTTTGACACCTTTACAATGCATTTTTGTTTTTGAGTGTTTTAATGCTTATCTTCATTCATCAAAAGTTCCATTTAAACAAAAAGACAAAGGATGCCATTTCAAATGCACCTACTAGATTAATAGTTTTAAAACATTCATGTTAGTTTCTGTAGTAAAATAAAAAAAATTTAAACCAATTTTTTATATTATTGTGTATTCTTAACATGTTTCGCATAGCAGCTAATTTTAAAATGTTGAGGCATTATTTATCAAATGGATATTTTACTGCTCAATGAACTTATGCATTTAACTTCCCCAATGCTGCCAACTTATTATTTATTAAATCATTTTTCTATTCATTAAACTCATTGCAAAAAATTTCAGAGTGTGATTAACCATGGATTTTTATGGCCTTGGAGTCCTGAGGAAAAAAATTGTTTTGCCTATGAGCTTATGAACAAAAAATTTTTCAAGAGTTTGCTTGTGGTTGAGTTTTCTTGCTCCTTTAGCAAAACATTTTCAGGAGCTTTTGTTTCTTTACACCTGAATTGTTTCCACTTTTTGTGCATCATCTGTCAGAACACATCTCAAGTTTGTTTTGGAAACTTGTCATCAATTAGAATTTTGTAAATAATAATTGTACATATGGTATATGGGGTGAATGGTCTTATTTTATAATCATTGTATAATTTTAGTGTTTGTTGATTTGTATATGTCAAACATTAAGATAATATTGCATTTTGCTAAAGAGGCAATTTCACCTTCAGCTACATTTTAAATAATTTTTATCAGAAAACTTCTATTTTATTTATCAAAAATGTTTAAATACTATTAATTAACGACATTTTTATGGTGATCTTGTTGAGGATATATGCATTGGTAGAAATAATTATGTCTGTATATTTTCCAGTTTTAAGGCCGGTATAAACATTTGAGAACAGTTCCAATTTCCAGCACTGCTTGAAGATATATTTGGCTCAAAAAGGGATCAAATGAGCAAAAAAATTAAAGTTTGATTGATATGAAAACTTCTGTTCTTCATCGGATTTTGATGTTTTATAAAACGATTCCCTATAAAAATGCAACAAAATTTAATTAAGTTTTGGAACCAAGCAGGTCGAAATCATTACGGATCCAGCCATATTACCACCGGTACAGTGTCAGTCATGCATACTACTGTGTCCATCCAAATACTGTGTCTACACTTAACAAAATGTTCATTTCTGCCACTTTCCCATGTCAACATGTCTTATTTTGCTTAGCTTGCGAAGCATCTCAGTTGTAGCATATCATTGTCATCTGGTTTTCACAATGAATCTCAGCTGGTCCGTCAAAACATGATGAAGAAACGTTGTTATGAATTTGCTCAAGACATGTTTTAAATTTTTTAATTCACATTTCAATGTGTTTCATAAAGATTGCTGATGTTGTGTATTTTTTTCACAAATTTAACAATGATAGTTATTTCATGGTTTAAAATTACAAGAGATCTGGGTTATATTGAACAAATCTTTTTGTATAACAGTCTTATGCATAATATTCCCTGCTAATTTGTGCCAAATTTTTAATCGACTTTGCAGTTTGCTCAAATGATTTACTTTAAGATTAAACAGCATACGTTTTTAGCAGTAATATTCCAGGTTCAGAGGCAGATCCAGAGTGTTGGAAAAGGGGGCCCACTTGCCAACACATAGTCATATTCATACATAAGTGGATGACTTTTGGAAAGGGGGACCTGCCAATACACACTGGCCTGCATGCAAAGCAAGTGCTTATAATCATCTTACTTTTTCAAAAGGATGGATCTGGGCACCCTTGGCCCCCTGGATCTGCCCCTGAGGTTTACTGTCAGTGATAAATTATTATTTTCAGGAATTAAGGGTAGTAATTTTTTTATGCTTTCCCCTTGTTAATGCAAATGAATCTCAGTAAAAAGTGCTTTATCATCTTTTATATCTTGTCCATTGTTATTGTTAAATTTCTGGTTGTGCTCTATCTCGTGCTGCATTTTACTTTATCTTAGTGCTTGTTGCAGTATTGTTTATTTTTTCATAGTGCTTTATCACTTTTTAGCTTTACCAGTATTTTTTGAAATTTTTTGCAAGTTGAATCTCAGTTATGAATTAATGAATTTGCGTTGAATCTGATTATTAAAGGAGTAAGGGCAATTATGTCCTTTTAGGGCCCTAAGTCTTACAAAAAACTATCTTATCATCATTATATGTTGTTCAATTCAGGAAGATGAAACAGTCATTAACTGAAAATAATTTTTACCTGATTTTTGCACACTTTTTGTACCAATTGGTTATCAGAAATGCCCTTTTTGATGAAATGTTTTATTTTTGCTCTTAAGGCATATTTTGAACTGGGAAAATGTTAAAACATGCAAAAATCAACTTCATATTTTGTTAAAAGATGGGTGACAAATTAAATTAAAATAATATGTTGTTTCATAAATGTGCTCGGCGTTTTCTGATAGAAAATATGTTCCAAAAACACTAGAAATCAACCATATTCAGCTATCTTTGTTGGATAGGTCTCTGAAAGTCAGAACATTCTGACGCAAGTCTTTCACTTTAAATAGTTGTTCATAATACATTTCTTTTGACCATATTTCAGAAAAATAAAAGTACTTTCATATTTTGTAGACAAAAGGGACTTTAACCCCTACTCCTTTATTTGTTTTTGATTTATTGTTTGTTATGACTGAAAAATCGTCTGTCAAAAGAATTTTATAAAGACTTATTTTTAGATCATTTGTTGTGGGTATTACTATACTTATGTATTATATTCTGTTATGGATCACATTATCTAAGTTTTAAACTTTCTCCATCAGTTTTGAGGTTACCTGCCCAAGGTCGGTGGTTCTCTCTGGCTTCCTCTACTACTAAAACTGACTGCGGTGACATGACAGAAATATTGTTGAAAGTGGCGTTAAACCCTAGTCAAACAAACAAATAAATATAGAGATGAAATTGAACACTGAATGATGAAAATTCGGTTGAATCTCCTGAACAGTGGACTTTCTCTTGTACAACTTGCCAATTGTCTAGGCGATTTGACACCTTTTCATTTTTCAACATAGAAAAACTGATCCAGGATTTGATTTCCTAGAACAGTAAAGGAAATTCACAATAACAACAAATTATATCCTGTGACCAAATTAATGCAAACAAATTTGAGTGTGCCTTAATTGGAGAGATGTGAAAAAAATTATTGTCTAACTTTTAAATTTCTATAATGAGTGAATCCTATCTCCCTGTAAATATTTGTTCTTATTTTTGTTTTATCATATGCAGTTTTTAAGACTGATAGATGAATTTTAGATGAGGAATGTTTTTTTTTAATTTGAACACTTTGAATGAGTTGTTGGAAAAGTTGATAGCCAATAACGATTAGACAGCAAACTATTTTAACTTATTTTTTATAGGTTTTTTGATTGGTTAAAATTTGTTTTAATGCTACATATAGTCATTGTGTTATATATTTGGTATGAATACCTTAATTTAAAAGTTTGATGTAGAACTTAGTTTTTGAGTGATGATTTATAATTGTGTATGAAACTTTAAGACATTGAGGGTACAAATATTTGGTTTTTGTTTGAGGTTATTAGACGTTACAATTTGTATATTTATAAAGTGGTAAATTTGTCACACTTTTCACCTGTTTATTATTGTTGTTTATTTTCTCTCTTAACAGCCTCTGGCAGCTATGTTATTGCACAAATTTCCATGCTTTACCACAAAATAAAAACAATGACTTGTGCCACAAAGTGTTTCATTTTAATAAAGAATTTGCTTTAATATAGTTTTGTTATTTTTGACAGTACATGCCAGAGTTATATTGAATGTTGTGTATGTTGGATTAGATTGATATTTGGTCTGAAGCATTATCATGGCGTGTTTAACCTCTCACCTTTTCAGACTGTCATGCCTACTTCTGTTTGTCCAAACTGGTCATGCATGTCCCATGGACACATTTTCTTGATGTTTTTATCAATTTCAGCAAGTGAAATTTTTCAATGTATTAATACATGTCCAGGAAAGAGCTTTGTTTGGCCCACAAATTCTTTGGTTGTCAGGTTTTTGGGCAAACACATAAGACATACATAAGGCAAAATATTTGCTTAATGGAGATAAATCAACTGTTAAAATGAGACCACAGCAGTCACCTGTTAAGTTGGCCTATACCGCAGCTATTTTGAATATTAAACATTTATACTAAAGCATAATCTTAATATGCAACTGAGGTGCTTAAGAAGTGAAAGGTGAACAAATAAACATTTCTGAAAGTGGTCTCCAAATATTGCTGGACACACTTGGGTGTTTTTTTTCACCTGAATCTGAAACATGAATGCAGATCTTTTTTTATGTGTCACCGTTTCTTTTACATGGAACAAAAACAAGATTTTTTATCATTTGAAACATAAGAGACCAATGATTCAAATTAAGATCATAACCAAAATCAGTTTTTTTTAATGGTTGAAACATGATTTCAATTTGCAAATCATGATTCTAAAACATGTTTCAGATTCAGATTAAAGAAACGCAGGCCTGGTCACAGTAAAGTACTGAACATAATCGGATCAATGATCATTTTGATCCATTATCCCTGAAGCTGGCACAACTTAAGTTGTATTGTTTATATAGAATAATTTAGAAAACCCATATCAGCATAAGATGAAAATTGAAAATTTCCTATATCCTGCAAAATTGAATTTTTTGTCAATGTTCTGTATCGAAAACTATAAAAGAAAATCTGTTGACATACTACTGAAAGCTCTTAGTCCGTGGGCTAGGTAGGTCTACCGTGCACCCCCCCAGGACTCATCCTCACCAACTTTTTTTAATTCGTATTTATACCCTTTTTCATATTTTAAATGTTAACAAGCATAATA
>JAULBM010290662.1:0-15741 GCA_032357055.1 Geukensia granosissima | reverse complement strand
TTTTTCAATTTTTAGCCTGGAGGCCATTTTGTTTGGAGGTTGGGGTCATTGGACACAATTTTAGTAAAGGACCATCCAAGGACCATTCTGCCAAGTTTGGCTAAGATTGGCTCAATAATTTCAGAGGAGAAGATTTTTCAAATTTCATCCCCCACTTTTTTTAGCCTTGCGGCCATCTTGGAGTACGGATCAGTTCATCGGACACAATACTGAAAGAGGACCACCTAAGGACCTAAGGATCATTTCAGTAAAGTTTGGTAAAGATAAGCACAATAGTTTCAGAGAAGATTTTTGAAATTCATCCCCTCTTTTTTCTATTTTAGCCTGGCGGCCATTTTGTTAGCAGGACAGGGTCCTCGGACAAAATTTTAGTAAAGGACCATCCAATGACCATTTTAGCCAAGTTTGATAAGATTCACTCAATACTTTCAGAGGATAAGATTTTTAAAATTTCATCCCCCCTTTTTTCTATTTTTAGCCTGGGGCCATTAGGAGGTCAGGGTCATCAGACACAATTTTGAAAGAGGACCACGCAAGGACCATCCCACCAAAGTTTGGTCAAAATTGGCTGAGCGGTTTCAGAGGAGAAGATTTTATTGTAATTGTGAACGGACGACAGACGACGGACGCCAAGTGATGAGAAAAGCTCACATGGCCTTTCAGGACAGTTGAGCTGAAAAGGTTGTTTTAGTTGCAACTCACTGCATGAACAACTGTAGCTTGTGTCCCATCTGGAAGAGTAACAATTTGATTGGGTGATGTATCTATCTGTATGATTGACACAGTTCCATCTGGGTTATTTATTGTTTGTAACATAGTTCGTTGCTGACTGGATTCAGTTTCAAAAACATGCAATAGATCATCTCTTCCATGATGTCTGTAACAGTTTTTCACAATGGTCTTCAGAGCATCCGTCCAAGACACCTTCAATATAAACATACAACTTTCTAAGCTGAAAAGTCAGAGCTTCATTAATTATTCTGCAAATTCTTCTCCCCAAAATCGCAAAGCCATGTAGTTTAAAAAGACTTCTCTGATTTACAAGGCCTAATGAAACTAAACTTGATTTGATGCTCCATTTAAAGATCCAGTAAAATTTTTTAAATCAGCCAATCAGAAACAAGAATTGTTTGTGGCTGACATGTATGTATTCTGATCCGAAAGAACATGCAACCTTTCTAAAGGACCTTCAAGGATGCTTCCTGACAAGTTTTGTTTGGTTTCATTTTGGCTAAGAGATTTTAGAGGAAAAGATGAAAAGTTTATGAACAAAAACTCACCTTGCATTTTTTTTAAGATTTGTGTACTTCTTTTAATTAGTTTGGAACTCTGACCTCTATGTTTTGGTTATAATGCTACCGATGATACTCTTTGAAATATACATATAGCATACCAAAATTCACCATATTAAACTTTGGTAGTTTTGTATTTTGAAACCACTGGATCTATGCCTCTGCTGATGTACCAAAGGTCCAAGAAGGTATTCTACTGCCCAAGTTGTCAAACTTGTCTGACATAAATAAGGTTTTACAGAAATTTGCTGCGTTTGTTTTAATTCTAAAGCACTGAAAATACAAAAAGGCTTTAAAATGTATTGCACCTAGTAGTTTTATAAAAAGAAAAAAAAACATGACCTCAGATTCAAAGCATGTGTTTTTTTTTATCAAAATGCTGCTGTTATATACCCTCTTGTGTTCAGAAACTTGATATTTATCATAGGGAATTGTACCCAGATTATGTTGTCAAAACCTGTGTGCATTCTTTAAGAGATAACTACATTTGGCATGTGTTTTATTAAGTACTCTTATTGTTATTAAGGTAAGCTCTGACAGGATTGGGTGCACTCTTGTGATTTTTATGCCTGCCTGACAAGGCATGGACCTTCAGACCAAGACCGAAGAACTATTTGCCCTTCCTATTATCAAACACAGTAAACCCAAAGATTTAGTAATGCATTGTCATTTAACTTAAGGAAAACAAGATGGGTTGCAATGCTACTATTTTAGTTTTTTTCAATATTTGCATCAACAAAAAACAATTTCAATGTTCTGACTACATCAAATTTGTATCCTTTGTGAATAAGTAAATTAATAGATCAGTGAGTTTCAATGGATTATTTTTTATTTATATGTGTTATATATGTTTTCTACAATTTTGATAGAAGACAAACAAAGAACAATTCCAGGAAAGCTTAGTTCAGATTTTGAAGCTTCTCAAAGAGTTTTCATAATGTCCCATATAAAATAAGGTTCAGTTGTGGCAGAATTTTTATTTTGCTTACAGTTCCACATAGGAGCTTCATAAATTTTACAAATTTCAAAGCTGTAGATTTCATCCTATTTATAAAAAGGACATTCACATAGTCTCTTCAATCAAAAATTGACACAGTTTCTCTGATATTTTTTTCATAAATCAATAAAATGTTTTTTTAAAGATCAGCAGCCAAACCTAGGGTTGGCAAGGGGTAGAGGAAATATCATACATTTTGTTTTGGTGTAATGTCCAATGTTAAACCTAAAGTCCAGTTTTATGGCCATCTTTGGTCAGTGAGGATGCCAAAAATAATTTGAGAGGAAAACCAAAATACCAATCTGCTGATCTCAGGGTTTTTTTGACAAAAGTGAATTTCTAATAGGATCCCATGTTACCGGTAATCAAAGTTTGACTTTGGTGACAATGTTGGTTGGTTCATATGCATGCTGGACAACTTTGGTCACTACAACTAGTTCTGGTTCGAATTTGCCTATTAGTCATACTGGAGAACATTTCTGAAAAGTTTTTGACATTTTTTCTACTCTTAGAAATGACCCCAATTTCAGTAAAGGAGTGTTGATGTAGTATTTAGCAGAGGATACCACAGGATCATTCAACCATAGTTTGTTCAAAACAACTAGATAAATGAGGAGGAAATTTTTAAGTTAAGCAGTGGGATAAAAAATACCAAGTGAAGGCATAAGTTCACCTAGCATACTAGGCCAAGAGAGCTAATGACTATAATATCTGTTTTGAATTTTATCTGAACAAAATGTATATGACTTCAAAAAGTGATGATATTATTGAATGGATTAATGAAAAGTTTGAATATATAATTTGCTGTAATGGATGACGTGTATTTTTCATCATATATTGTTTTGTTTCAAGATTCAGCAACAGATTTGCTGGCAAGAAATTATACTTGGGTTGTACAAATGACAAAATCACCAAATCTTCTTGATCCTGCAATTTAAAAATGTCTATTTATTAATTCTTGCATTTTTAATGTTTTTTTCCAAACATGGCCAAGCTTAATTTTCATACTTTTTTCTTCTGCTCTGCTGTCCTCACATCACTGCGAACATTAGCCCAGGGAACATCATCTGGCCACCAGACAGGTCTACATTCCATCTTACCCCATCCTGGCTTACTTCTACCAGTAGAATATTTCAACATTTCTGGTATAAAAGTTCTTAACTGTGCCTGAAATATCAATAAAGATAATATAAGTAGAGGATTAGTGGGCAGTGCAAGTGTCCTTCACCAGGGACTTGGCCAATTATATATATCAAATGGAACCTCAAAATTTTAGGAACCTTTTTTGCCTTTCAATATTAAGTCCTTATTGTTATCAGGTAACACAATCATGATAAGTGTAGATGTTTCATGCATTGTCAAAGAAATCATTCTTTTCAATATATCAATTGGAAACAAGAATTATTTGTGGCTGCAATGTTTGTTTTCAAATAAATGTAAGACATAAATAATATGCTGCATATTAAGCTTGTACTACTTAAACAGCATGAAATTAATTCACCACAATTATCTTTTAAAACTGGTAAAATTTATAACAATTATAAACCACGTCTTCTTGTAGCAACATCCTTAAATTTCTGTTCAATTTTTAACATATTACCAAATTATTTCTAATTAGTCGAGTAAAATTCGATGATTATTCACACAATAACATATATGACCAGACTAAGCAAATCAGAAACTAGAACTACCCATGGACACCACTGCAAGAAATTAATACCTTTGTATTGCAGGTAGAATAAATATATTTATCACATTCTCAATGCAATTTTTTATAAAATCTAAACAAAGAATTGGATCATGAATAATTCCAATCTGAGCTAATACCTGGGTCATCTTTTCCACTGATGTTGGAATACCATCTATAGACAATGATGGTAGTTCCTGTGCACCATGTTGTTCTTGCTGGGGTACAGACTCTGATAGGGTTGTCTCCAAGTCCTGAAGGATTACCCCTTTACAGCTCCTCATCTTAAATGAAGGATAAGAAAAAAATATCATAAAGACAAGTATTGATTATATACAAGGCCAAACTGTAGAAATAATTTTTTCCATTCATGTTACATGTATTGTCTAATGCATAAGGAACAAAATGTTTTATTTTAAAGGTTAGGAGTGTGTATTTTATTTGTGTAATTTATCACACTTACCATTATTATTTTATCCTAAAAAACTCCAATTTTGGAGGGGATTTTGAATTTTGCAAGTGTCAAAAATAAGAATTTTAAAATAATTTCATCCCATTGCAGACGGAAACCAAGTATCAGTCAGTATTGCACATGCTAAAACAAGGTTAAAGTTTAAGAGCACCCAAAATAAATACATTTCACCAACCTTTATCTAGGACCAAAACTCAATGTCCCAAAATAAAAAAAGAATCAGTTTACTAGAACAAAATTATTGCGTGGAAACCGTCCTGTATACAGATGCCAATACTGATGACGAAAGCACCATACCATAGATATTATTAATGCAATTTTTTGTTGTCTTGCATGAATTAGAAAAATTGAAAAAAAAAATCTCTGAAAATTCGAAAAATGTCAAAGATAAGGGAGTTGAAAAATTAAGAGTTGCACATAAAATACAGGAAATTAAAGTTGTTAACACAATTATGGTAAACAACTCATTTGTTTTGTCAACTTTCGACTTTTCAAAACTAATGGTATACACTTCAAAAGCAAAACATAATTTGGTTGAAACATGCTTTGTCTTAATGTCTTACCACATTTTCTAATGGCTGAGAACCAAAAACTTTATAATTATTATTGGAATTAGACATTTTTCCAGGTGTACAACATAAGACTATTGCTTGCTGTCCAACTCTAGTTGTGTATTCTTCAATCGTCTGCTTTAATTTTCTGAAAATTTTAAATATATTAATTACTTCTTTTTTTGTATTTAACTTATCTCTAAGTATCTTACAACTCCATATTAAAACAGTTTTGTGCCAAACCTTACAAAAACTCTTAAATGAGACTTGTTTGTCTAAATATACAGGTATGTGATGTTTAACATGTTTCAGCCATGCCAACTCAGTTTGGGCCATGCCTACTATATTATGGACTTCAATAAATGTAAATGTACAATAATATATTGAGAACATTTGCATATTCAGGGGTCCTTGTCAAGCAAAAGCAGTTAATGTACATAAAACAATGACATAAGAGGCTGAAATTTTGATTTAGGACATGTAAATAATGCATTCTATAACCATGTGGTTTTATAATACCTTAGCAGTCTAGTCTGTTGTCGTTTTCGTATCGATGGATTTGTTTCAAATGAATGTGGCCGTTTCTTCTTCCTGCCACCAGCAATAGCTGCAGCAGCGGCTAAGCCTACTGTACCTGTTAGTATAAATCATTTAATTTAAAAAGTACCACAAAGCATGTTATTATCATAGCCACTGAAAAATTAAACACACCACTTTCCATTGAATACAAATTGAATCTTATTCAGGATTTTAGGTAAACTAAGTCCATACTCATTAAATTATTAGTTTCAATGAAAAAAAATTTTAACTATTAAAAATCCTGAACTGGCTGAACAGATTATACATGTATGTTCCTATTGGTGGAAGTATAACAAAGACTTAGTTCACACATCCAATTTAGTGGTCTTATATAAATTTTATTTCATTATCATTTTGAACTGATGAACAAATATGAATAAAATATTGTAAATACATTAAAAATACTTGCTTTTGCAAAATTTTGATGTGTCAGTGTTCCAGAATAGCAGAGTACCTTCTAGTACCATGCTGTCCTTAGTTGTAAACCTGAACCTTTTGCCTATATTTCTGACAGATTAAACCTTCAGATATTAATTCTCAGCTTTGTTAAGACACATAATATATAGCATATTTGTCTGGGTAAAAAACTGAGCATGGGAATTAAAGATATTGCAAATTTGAATATAATCCCAAAGGATCATCAATTTTTTATACTCAGATTTTTACCCGCAACCAAATGAACTTTTCATACCTAAAACAATAGAATTCAACATTTTTGAAAAGATGTGAAATTCTTTTGAAACATTGTTAAATAAACCTAATTGATGCTTGAAATATGTCTAAAATCAAAATTAGAACTTTCTAAATATTCACTTTTAGAAGTATATGCAAATTTAGGATACATTTCTGTTTTTGGTAGTGTTGATTACTGTTTAATCTTAGTCAATAACCAATTTCTTAACAATTTCACCAACAGACATGTCATGAAAAATCTCATTTGAATTGATATTATTTTATCAACACACCTGCAGCAGCTAGCTGAACTGACACCTCATCATCTCCTAGCAAATCTGAACTGTCAAATGAACTCTCTGGTGAACTTGGATCACTCAACCCATCACTCATAATATCTGAAGTATTCAAGGTATATGTCTGGATACCAGTCCCAGGGACTGAAGATGAAACAATACTGGCATTTATCATCCTGACAAAAGTTTTTCAGTGAGTCTGACAGTGCCATCTATAATGGAACAAGAACAGAAAATTACCAAAAAGATAAGTTCTATTTCATGTTTTCAGCTTTAGTAAAAAACTCTGCGATGGATTTCATAAAGAATTGTTAATTGACAATTGATCATAAGTTTTTATGTCACAATATTATTTTGACGGTTATGTCACACACCAACTTCCAAACAAGGGAAAAATATGCTTCTCTCTCAATTTACCCTTGCATTCAGCGCTTCATACGTCTATGATGTGACAAAAAACATTGAATTGTGACGTCAAAGAATTTAAAATCTCTCACGATGTTTATTTACTACAGAAGTAAAAAGTAAAAAATATTTTGTTTGAAACTAAATAATTGAAAGTGACAATAAAGAAAGGTATGAAGAAAAAAAATAATTTCCTAAAATATTTTAATAAACAAGTTGCTATTTTGTTGCGGATGACTACTAATTGCAAGTTCTTGCTATTGTGAGCATGGCTGAATGCAGAGACATACTCATGTATGAGTATGCATACATCGAAGCGTCTCTGCGACGGAGATTGGTCACACACTTATGATCAATTTCAAACTTACTACTCTTTGAGAAATTCATAACTGGTTGTATACCATAAAATACAAATGACAAAGAACCAAGTTCAGAAATGAAAAGTATTGTTAACAATGCAATACTAGTCAGAATCAGCAATAATTTAAGTAAACATGATAGACAAGTGGGATGATGATCATCCAACATTATTAGATCAGATTTCTTGTACAGAAAGAGTGGCCTTAAAATACAGATAGATCATTGTCCACAGGTATGACTGGACTCTGGACTCTGCTGTATTTGTTTTGTACAAATGTCAATATTTTTGTTTACACTAATAAGAATAACATTTACATTGACAACAAAGTTGGCCAGCTTTCTAACCATTTCAGGAGGATTAGCACACTTAAGTCCCTAAGTGCACCTGTCATCAGCCTACAATCATCTTTATGTTTCTAGATTTCCACTGTTAAAGATTTATTTTAAGCTATATTCATACCTAGTTATTACCAAATAATAAACAGTTACATGTATAAATGTAGTATTTCAATAACAAGTGGCCCCAGGTTACTGTTTCATGAATGCCCTTTGTGAATGACTTTTTTTGCTAACAAAATCATATTTTCCATGAGATAATTGGAACAAAGATTACTTCAACATTGTGAATAGTTATACCTTTTTCCTTGAATGTATGTGTACTTGAAGATTGTGAGTAAAACAATTTTTAATAGTTATACGAATGTTGCACAAGTATGACTAATTTAGAAATGCTCTAAAAGATTTGTTGTAAATGTCAACACGAAGCGGCTGAGTTCACAATCTATAAGGTTTTAAGAGGCTAAATCTAACAATGGTGGAATCCCACTTCTTGTGTTTAGCTCTATACCTCCTAACTAAATAAAGTTAAAGGTGTAAATATTAAATGATATTAAAGATCAGAACAACTAGCTTAAGGTTACAAGGAAGTAAATAAAGAATACTGGCACCCTCTGGATTTCTTAAAGATTGTAAAGGACAAATTAAATGAAAAATCTATGGAGTATATAAATATCCACTGTCATCACTGGTGTAGAGAATCAACACTCTGGTGTTTTTTTTTTATTTCCACAGCAAAATGACAGTGCACAACCATGACCATGTAGAGTAGAAAATGCTACTATTCATAGTGAACCTTGGTGATCCCATCCGAGATTTATCTAAAGGAATTAACTTTGAATAAAGCCAATAACTGATAATACGCCTTTTCTGATAAGTTTATTTGATGAATTTTAAGACCATGTGGATTTTGTTTAAATTTCTAATCTTTATTTACCATGCTTCCATAAAAAGTAGGATGTGATATCCCATATTTTATAAGATGATTACAAGTACATCCGAATTTTGATACCAAATCTTTATATTTATGAAAGAATTTAGTGAATGTTTTAATCAATTTGTTTTTAACAAAATCCTTGACTTAATAATTTTTCAGTTATACAGAGATTGCATTCATTTAAGTCAAAAATGTTTCTTCAAACACAGGCATACTGAACAAGCTGAGAAATGTATACCCCATACGAAGGAGCCAAAGGAATGTCCCAGTCAAGGAAGGGAAAATTAACAATACAATTGTTTCTAATCATTTCTATTAAGTTGACCGGTTCCGGCTTTTTCATGTCATTATGACGTAATATTAGGCAGACAGCTTCCGGTGCTCATGTCAGTTATGTCAGATTTACGTGTAAAATATAAAAGAAATCCTTTTGCAATTCAAGAACGAGGAAAATCATTCAGTTTACATATTTTAAAAATAGTAATTTGAGGAACGTGTATACATGTACATCACATGTCATTTTAAATAAAATACAAATTATAGGTGACACGCATAGAATCGGAAGTGTGATGCCTTACATTTCAGTGAAGTCACATGGTCTAGGAGACAAAAATTCAAAAAATTTGACAGAATAGAAATGATTCGAAACAACCGTATTGGGAATGAGAAATAGTCCCTCTTGTCGTAAATTTTTATGGAAATTTTCCCTTGAGAAATAAACACATCTAAGTCCAGAAATGGGCATTTGAGGCAATTGTAATTTGCTTAATTGCTTTGATTAGGTATTTGTAAAAATTTGAATTATCAATGGAAAAGATTGTCAAGGTAGCAATAAATATTGTTAAATTTGTCTATCAAATCAAATCTAGAATGATCCGTATGAAGTTTGGCCATTTACTGAGATCTGCTATTAAAGGAGCACAATTTGTGCCCATTAAAATTACTATCAATAAATTCTATTGCCAGAATGGATAAAAAAGTTATCTAGTAGGAAATAAACAGAATCAATCATTTCCTCACAGGTCCAGTAAGTATATCTGTTATATTTGTCTTTTTTGTCAGAGAAATAGAGCTTTCTGTACTACAGCAAATGTACTTACGACTTGAGGTCTGCTGTCTTATATTAGATATTTTAAATATTTCAGCTGATACGCAAATTCAATAGACCAGCTTTTGCAATGATTGACCGGTCCATATCACTGGGGCTTCTTGAGGGTAACCCCAGCAGGTAACAAGTTCATGATTATGATTGCTGTTTAATGTTCAGTGGCAAATATTTCATTCATATTCAGAACAAGAACAAGTTATCAAACAATAAATCATCAGTAGCTAGGGATTAGGCTGGGGAATTTAATTGCCATAGGATGCCAAATTGGAACTGTTTGGGTAGGGATGGGGAGCTTAACCTAAGCAACTGGTTACCTACGTACCACTCTTCCAAGGTGTTACATGAACAAAGGGTTCTTTAATGTGCTGGGAGTATGGCAAGTTTGTGTTTAAGGATGACCTCAGGTAACTTTAAGGCAAATGAGACAGATCACTAAAAGTTGGAAATTGTTCATCAAATAATTTGAATGTTGAAGATCACTTTAAATCATAAGGTAGGTCACAGGGTCTCCTCCCAGACCCCTTAAGGTCCCATTTCAGTTTTGGTGACTCATCAATCTACAATCAGTTTTTCATTTGTGAAGTCAGAAAAATTCACAAAAGTAAAAGAATAATTTTTATTTTCATAGTGGTTTGCAAAGACTGATGTATAGTTTAAAAATAAAACAATATCTGAGAATAATTTATGAAATATATCATCAAATTTTGTTATCGGATTATTTCTTATATCTTGGAACACATTTCATTTCAGGAGAAATATCACATTTTTTAATGATCAGACTTTTTCTGCCTTTTTTTGTTACTGCCAGTTCTAGTTTATGATAAATTGTAATTTGCAACCTGGTACATGGAGCCCTTTTAGCAAACATCCACAGCAAACTCAAACTGAGACCCCAAAAATAAATAAAAAATAAACTCATGCAAAGGCCAAAGGGAGATAATATTTCTTTTATACCAGCCATATTGACTGTTGGGGTTCTAAAAATTTGAACATCATCTCTGCATTTGATGTTTGCAATAAAATTACTGAACAAAGTGTCATCTGGGCCTTTCTCCTGCGTGCGCAAGGTTGTTGACAGGTGCTTTACTTAAAACTTTGCGACTGCGCGACATTTGTGGTGGACTTGCGCGAAATATTCTCGTAGATGAACACCGGCACGTAGACTTGGCGAATGCAATCACAACATATCGGACCCATGATAATAAGGAACTCAAGTCAAATATATGATGGATGGCACATTTATTGTGCCTGTGGAATCGTTATATTTGATGTTTGTTTAGTTTTCTACCGAAAAACTGCGTCTTGATTGTCAAATGCGACTGCGCGGAAGCCCAAAAATGCCGTTTAGGGTACCGTGGTTTTACGATTATTTTTCGCTTTATTGATGCACAAGTCTTAATTTTGCAGATATCATATATAGGTATAAAGGCTAAGCGTCACATTTGTATCATAGACACAACCTAGTCTTACCTAACTCGAAAGAAATGAGAAGGTAAAATGTGACATTCCAGACATTTTTGATGCGCGGAAACGTCCATTTTAAATCACATTCGAGCAGATTAGCATTAGTGCTTAGAGGGGTAATGCAATTGCTTGATTGGTCCCAGCGCCATCTAGATTGTCTAACAAGTGTGAACACAAATATTTCTCGCCGTACTTGGCGATAATGAGACAGTGGTGTTGTCCAGAATGAGAGGAGCGAAGGTAGCCTAAAATAAAAAACAATATAATAAATCGTTTATAATTTTCCTTAAACTTGTGGAGAAAACACCAATGATTCACACTTAAGATGCCCATAACTAAAAAATCCTGGATACAGTAACACCCTTTCAAACCATTAAAAAAATTTAAATATCTATAAATAATGGTTTTATATTTTAATTGTGGATTTCCTTAACCCAAAGTGTGACCAATTGGGGAACAAAAGACCATTTTATTCCCAGGACCAATTAATTGGTTGGATTTCTAATATTCAGTTAGAAAAGGATCCGAGAACATACATTATATCTACTTTCACGTTTTATGAAACTGAAGCTTGACTAATTTTTAGCATTAAACAATGGACAAATAGCAAAACTGTTAAGTTGGCTGTAAAAGATTACAGTCGATGAACCATTAAATGAAGTTTAGTATTATCAAAAATTCGTTCCTTATTGCAATAGTCCCAAGTTGCCCTGATTATTTGCTGAAACTACTAAAACGTGTATTATTAGTCTCAGTTATTTGCTAACGTGAAACACAAACAACTTAATTAAAACAAATAAAAGAAATAAAATCCTTATCAGGTATATCAAAGAGAGGTAAACTTAAGGAGGCATTTTTTTTTCAGATGAGGTCCATACAAACCTTATAGGACTGACCTAGTGTTGTTGTCTGGATGGGACAGAAAAATCATCTCGATAGAACCTGTAGTACAATGGGAAAAAGAATGTGACAAGGCACACAAGACAAAGACTTCGAATTACCAAGAGCTACTTTGAAGGGAAAAATACTGGTTTTGCGTATTTATTACCAGTATGAGTAGGAGTAAGAGGTTTTCCACTACAGTCAGCATAGAAGTTGTTACAGAAGCGAGGGGCGAGTGGAAATACTTAGAAAACAGTTATAAGACGACTAGGAGAGGCTGTAGAGAAGGCATCTTCTTACACCAATATGTATATTGGTTAAATAATAATAAAATCTAAAAATAAGTTCAATTCAAGAAGATTTAGGAACTTATCTTCGTGTGTCGTTTCCTGCAAAAACGGTTTTGTTTAAATATATTTAATAATTATTTTTAAAGAACTTGTTATAGTAGAAGCATATGTCTAGTAACCTAATTAGTGTTATATGACGCCACCAATTTTGTATGAGAACAATATATACTAAAAATCAACTCCCTACTAAGCTCTATTTCTGAGATAAGTACAGTATTGTCTGTAATGAGCTCGCTGCAATCAACTATTATTTGTAGGAGAATTCCTTGTCCTGTATGTCAATATCTGGTTTACATTCCTTAACACGGTCAACGAATTTTTGTAAAAACTTTGATCTTGCTTTTTCTGTAGCGATGCAAAATAATATGAAATGGATCCTATCTTCGGGCCGTTTTTGCATAACGCACAAGCTGAATTTATTTCATATTGGTTAAATTTAGCTTTATTTGCTTATAGGAGATATGTTCCTGTGATTTTTTGCTTTGATGGAAGCTTTTTCGACGTCTTTTGGACAAGGTCGTATTGTTTTCCATATTGGGTGACAATGTCCTATTTTAAGATTCTTAGTTGACATCAGCTTAAAGGGGTTTTTAGTATTTTTTTTGTTTTTGTGAGAATGTCCATCCAGTATGTATTTACAGCTTTTGTTACTGTGTTTATCCAAGCATTTTTCTGTGGTGCATTTGGTAATAGCCGGGGGAAAGTTGAATTTAGCCAAAATGTTCTTTAACCTTGAAAATCAGCTTTTACTGTGTAAATCATAGATTGCTATTTGTCGCACGCCAATTCAATATCCCAGGGAATTTTGATCTTGTATTTTTTGCCCAAAGAATGTAAGAACCTTTTTTTGTCGAACAAGGCCTCAATAAGCTCAGCTCCTAATAGTAGGTAAACGGCGATATTGGTTGATTGAAATAAACAGAATAGACGGACAGAACTTGGGACTAGCAACAACGAGTAGTTATTGCACGCCACAAGTACTGACCCACCAAACCAAGGATGTAGAAAAAGTTGGAATCTACCTGATGAACCTGAAAGCCAGCCTCTAGACCACGATGCCAGCAATCGTTCAGAATCAGACGAGACAGGTTGATTCTACAACAGCTAGCATATTATCCATTTTCTGGTTTACCATCGACTTCCAGGATAGACTGGAGGGTAACCAGGACAGACCAGTGACAGTGGAGAGTCAGACAACTTCCATAAGTAGACTGGTTATTGGACATACTGAGTCAGCAACCCAATATGTTGTTCATTGGAGAGAACAACCATATTTGCAACAACAATAACAGACGAGCAGTACCCCAAGAGTCTCCCAAAAGGAATGGGTGGACTAGAGAAGACTCCTTTTGACGAATTTACAAGTGACGACAAAACACTGAGACAGGTGGTGCACATGACGCTTATGGGAGAGAAAGCTTTGGTTAAATGTATAGGTTGATTCCTGGTTGTTACTCTTAAGATGTTACACTTGTAAATGTGAAATGACATGAGCCAATCTTGCTCCCACCTAATAACTGCCTCGATATCATCTTGCATTTTCAGACAGTCACTTTGTGGTTTGATATAGATTATGCTGTCGTCTGCAAATCACACTATACATTTTTATTACAACATGCATGGACACATCTTGGAATATGTAAAGACAGCAAAATATTTAGGCATTACATTATCATCAGACCTAAATGGAACCCTCATACAACAAACTGCAGCAAAAGCAAACAGATCACTATCATTTATTAGACGAAACTAAAAAGTAACCGCAAAATCAATGAAGGAAAGAGCATATCAAACATTATTAAGACCAAAAATTGAATACTATTGCACATTTTGGGATCCATACACAGCCGAAAATATATACATGCTAGAACAAGTACAAAGAAGAGCAGCAGAGACATAAAATACAATAATTGTATTATATGTCTCTGATAGCAGCAACGTATGTAAATGTATGTCATAGGCACCACAACACCAGTAGTGTGTCGGACATGATAAATACACTAAATTAGCACAAATTGCAAGACAAGATTACAAATGTTTCCCAAAATCGTAAACCATGAAATTGCAATACCATCGCAAGACACATACCTGTAGCCAGGGGGGGGGGGGTTCGAGGGGTTCGCTCGAACCCCCCCCCACCCCCCCCTTGAAAACCCATAAGCATTATTAAACTCCCAATTAAGATGGAATTTTGAATATTAAAGTCTTAAAACAGGACTATTTGAAATTAAAAATGCCAGGAAATGGCTTGATTGCAGGATTTTGTACCGAATATACCAGACCTCCGGCCGTGAAGATCGCTTCGAACCCCCTTTGAAAATTTCTGGCTACGGGCATGAGACATTCTTTTTAAAAGCAAGTACAAAGATCAACCAAAAAACAAACATACAGACAGATCCAATGCATTAAAAAAAGTTTCAAAATTCAATCTTCTGCCAAACAATTAAAGACTGGAATAAACTACCACCACAAATTATTTACGGTAGTTCCACGGACGCTTTCAAGGATGCACTGACACATAATGTGCTCATTGAAACATTCCTAGAAACACTCCCTATTTTATCTTAATATAAAAATGCAAAAGAAAAATGAAAAACTATATCTATAGTTATGTAGAAATGAAAAAATAGAAAAAAAACTTTTATTTAGTATGCCATGTATGCACCGGAAAGTAAACTTCAGCAAGTTGAAGGTTTCCCGTAACTAAAGAAGAAAAAAATGCAGTGACATATCAGTTTCACTGAAGCGCTTTCGGCACACCACCCACCGCGGCGTTTCTGTTTTTAACCAATCAGTTGAATTTTTAATTTTAAGATTTTTTATACTATTTTGTACAAATGCTACAAATGGCTACATTATGTTTATTAGTGCTTTTAACGGCCACCTTATTTGATACTGTCAAATGCATTAAATTATTGACCTGAGTAATGATTGATGGTAATGCTGTGTATGTGTGAAGCAAAAAAATTAAAAAAATTAAAAAATCGAAATTTTTTTGTAATAAGGGGGGGGGGGTCCTATGGGGCACCATAGGGTTTCCTGTCCACGAGTACCTGTGGCCCAAACGCCTGGGAACTTGTCTTGTCCTTGTCCTAGGGAATTCCCTCCATAAATGGAGCAACTCCAACGGAGTATATTATCTACAATTTAAAATCTAAAATCTCACAATTTTTGAGAACTTGTATTGCAACCCATTTGACCATTAACGGGGACTACGTCCGGTACCAGCCATGTTTCTAATTAAGAAATCTCTCTGCAGGTGTAAGGCAAAGCACAGCCTACGAGTTATGAATTCACATGCATCTACAGTTTGTGCACAGTTACATTTGCAGCTACAAGCACACAACATCAAG
>JAULBM010290652.1:0-15742 GCA_032357055.1 Geukensia granosissima | reverse complement strand
CAATATGAGAATTGATTAAGTATTTTTTTTTACGTCTACACGATATTTTATTTGGGGTGATTTAGAGCTCTTTACAAGGAGTGGTATTCCAACCTTGTTGAAGGCTTTGTGGAGACCTCTTGATTTGCTAATTTCCTTGGTTTTTCTCTTGATTGCAGTGCAGCCTCTCTGACATTTACCACATATCTTTTCATTTTCATCTGTACAAATCACTGTAGCCTATCACTTATATGGCGTAAGTTCGCGCCTGGGTTTGTACCATACAAAAACGGTTTGCGTTTAACTCGTATCGCACGTGATAAGGTTACCTAGCTGTTTCTCCGTGTACTCCGGCTTCCCCAGAAAAACTGACAGACTGAAAATTTTTTTAAAGAAGCAAATCAAACAAAAACAAACAAATATTATAAATTAAGTAACTGTACAATTATTACTGTATTTTAAGATTATGCATATAGAATAACGAACATTTTAAAACTTTAGACAGAAATTATCATCCGTTTCTCAGCGGGTCAAACAGGGCGAACTGTGATACAGATGTGACTACCGGCCTGAAATTTTCCAGTATACCGACAGTAGGCGCCCCTGCACCCAATACTACAAATAGCGGGCAACAAGTTTAAATTGATGATAGATTAAAGGAGCATGAGATTTTTTCAAAACAAAAATATCTTTGCACCATAAAATTATACATCTTCCGTAACTGTATTTTTTTTTGGGGGGGGGGGGCGGGGGGGTTATGTTCTAAACAATTACATGAAATAAATAACTGATTCGAGATATCTTTTTAAAAATATACAAATATTTCAAAAGATCATTTTTGTTATTATTTGACTAACTGTGAACATTTATGCATTTTGATCATTGTGTCGCCATGTGGGCCTTTGGATTCAACTACAAACTCCAACTGAATTCTACGATGCTCTTGTTAGAATGTAAATATATGTTGGACAGATACTGTTTATATATTTCAACATTGCTATTTTGTAAAATCTTTATATTTAGCTTATCGAGGTTCATTACTTCGTGTACAGTACATTTAATTTTATCCATGAATGTAACTGTAGAAATTCATTATAAATATAAATGTAAAAATATAAAAATAGGAGATGTGGCATGATTGTCCATGAGACAGCCACCAACCAAATGACAGTAGAATTTAAACTTCTACAGGTCCCATTACGACCTTCAACAATGAACAACCAGAGTTCATGCCATAACGGAAGCTGTAAAAGGACCCGAAATACAAAATGTGAAACTATACATAAAACAAGACAATCGACCTAATCTAATGCAAAAATAGTGAACATATAACAATAAATGACAAATTAATCAGATGTCTCACACTCACATTATAAATCAATCTTGGACAAATTGTATCAATGTTTATTATACCTGGTTTGGAAAAAACCATGATGAGCACATTTGCTTCTAAAAGAACAATTTTAAGCAAAACATATAACTTGTGATTAAAATTTCAGATGTAACAGCTTTGTAGGAATGATGGATGGCATGGATGGACAGAATATCAACT
This sequence comes from Geukensia granosissima, assembly GCA_032357055.1. NCBI lineage: Eukaryota > Metazoa > Mollusca > Bivalvia > Mytilida > Mytilidae > Geukensia > Geukensia granosissima. The sequence continues at coordinate 14,211 of JAULBM010290652.1, read as the reverse complement.
GTTGTAAAGATGTACGTTCATACACTATTTTAGGGGTCTTTTCCGTTCATAGTCATTAAAGTTCTTTAAAATTCCTTATATTTTATATTTTCAACCTTTCTAGAAATTGGTTTTTAGCCAATTTTAAAATGTATGTGTTTTATCTATGACTCAGAATGAATCACTGCGTATTACTGCAGCATGTTATAGCAATTTACACTTTATAATCTTTCTGAATTACCGTCCGTAAATGTTAACCATCTTCATTTTTGGAGGAAGCGTTGTTAATGGCTCTACGAGCAATACTTTAGAAATCAGCGCAAATCAATATTATTTTGGCCTGCCTTCCAATCTATTTAAGAGATTTAATCTGTAAATTCGTGTCATGGCTTCTTTAAAGATAAATAATTCCGAGTACTACAAAACGCTTATAATATTTACTCTCGATTTCACGCTTATGCGCGCAAAGTGTCGCTTAATTTTAGGAAATGGCTTACTTTAAAGTTTTAAATGCCCTACAGAAATTGAAATGCAGCAAATTTAAGATACATCGAGATTTTTAGGAATTATTACTTCATATTTATTTCACCTTTTCAATCTTTTCAATATACCAATACACACAATTTTACAAGAATACGGCAGATAGTTTTAATATCCATGACATTTTAGCTCATAAACAAATTCTGAAAAAGAGTATAAAAGCATGTATACATGTATATAGCCGAAATACGTTCCACTACTACATCTACTAATACTACTTCTATAACTGATATATACCTAAAATAACTAAATTACCTTCTTTTACTACTATAGAACCGTTATACTTTCTATTATTACTACTACTTCTTCACAACTTTAAAGCCAAAAAACGTTGTACGACGACGACTTCTACGACTACTTTATAGGAAACATACATTCAACGAAAACTAATATAATCCTTACAATGTACTTTTATTTAAAAGAAAGAATATGGAATACATGGCAGACAGACACAATCTTTTCTGGATTTTGCACTGCATAATTTCTAGTTAAGCTGTGGCCTTAGTTACTAGATTTGCGTGGAGGAAGAAGCTAGTTTTTAAAAAAAAAATAGTCTCTTGCATTTCTTTCTCTATCAAATAGATTGTTGAAAAAATAGAAAATCAATTATTGTAAATGTCTAAATTTCACTGCATACGAAGCGGCTTTTCAGATTAACCTTCATCAGGTACGCAATTTTGGAAATCAGGGAATTACCTGCCGACAGACAGGCAAACGGGCGTCCCTACCGTATTACAGAAATTTTGAAGTAAGACTGATCGGATCAATTACTTTGATACAGACTAAAAATATAAGGATTAACAATGTTGGAATGATGTATACATGGTATAAACTTTATCTTTCCAACATACATTCCAGTACCACAAAAAATAAAAAAGTGCATAGAACTCATTTTTTTAAGGTACAACTTTGGCGCATTGTAAAATGTAAGTTAATAATAAGCGCCCTCTCTAGTATATGTTTCTATACAATAAAACTTATATACAGTTCCATCTTTCTCAGAAAAATAAGTTTCAATATACATTGTGAGTTTTTTTCAGCGAACATGCGTGCATGAGTTGGCACATTCACTGGGACTGTTCCACGAGCAGAAAAGTCCATTACGTAAAGATTTTCTGAGAATAACCTACAGCAATATCGATCCAAACGGTTTGTTTTCTTTTTAGAATACCAATGAGAATAAAAAGGAATCAAAATTTAATTAAGTAAATCTGACGATACCAAAGGGACAGACGAAAAACGTTTATTCAGAGGGCCTATATGACCATGACAAATACAACTAAGCAGAAGATAGTCATCTGTTAACAAAATATTCCTAACTTGAAAGAAAATTCTAAATAAGGAAAAGATGTCTCAAGAATCCATTGAGCTATAATTCAGGTTCAAATAGTGATGGTTTTGGTAATTCAATATGATTTGAAAAAAAGTTATATATAAGGTCTGATAACTTTACCCTGTTTTGACACGACAGGGTTAACCAAATGCAGATTTCGAAAAAGAGAAGACGAATGCCGCTACATAAGGCTTAATTTTTCGTCCCTTCCCTTCCTTCCAAATTTTCAGTAGCAGTCAATAGCCGTTGTCTTTTTGTATTCCACCACATGTCCACTTTCTATCATTTTGATTATTGTTGAACTTGTTCTCGTGCTGAATATGCATGAAATATTTGCCACTGGACGTTAAACAACCGAAAATCAATCAATCAGATAAAGGTTTTTCCGAATATCATTGGCGGATGCAAACAGTAACAAAATAAAGACTCATTATCAAACTTTCAAAAGAGAGAACACGTATAAAAAATTCATATTCTCAGGAATGTAAAAATATAAAAAAGCCATTCATAACAAATAGCCAGATGAGGTTTGAAAAAAAGGACGAAAGGTGAAATGCTATTAAATCTTTAAACAGTGACCGAAGTTATGAATCTTTCTTTTATTTTCTATTTTTGCTTTTACTGTTGATATTCTGATTCCGTTTCCTTAGAAATCTTTATACCTCTCCATTTACAGGGGTTGGTATCGCAAATTTTAGAGAAATAAGTCCTCATCTGGTTAAACTATATGGCAGACATGATCTATCTTCGCTTATGCATTACCCAGCATTTGTAAGTTTATTTCAATATCAGCCATTTTCAGACGATTCAAACGAAACCACTATCCACAGAATATGTTGCAGTATCTTTATATGACAAAATAACACAATTGTTATAATACATGACACAAAAGATATTACACATAGTGCAACTTATATGGCGATAAAGTGTACCACAAACTGCGTTGTTTGATTAAATGCAAACTAAAAATTAGACTTTTAAAGAGCAATTATTTGAACAACATGGAACAGATATATTTGACCTAATAAACAGAAAAAGTAAAAAATATAAAAAGGAGATGTAGCATGATTGTCCATCAGACAGCCGTCAACTAAATAACAGCCTAACTTAAAATTCTACAGGTCCCATTAAGGCCTCCAATAATAAACCGGGGTCCTTACCATAAGGTAAGTTGTAAAGGCCCCCTCCCAAAAAATCGGTTGAAATTTATTTAAAAATAAGTCTGACTGAAAAGAGTTTTCATTTAAAAATTGTCGATAAAAACCAGTAAAACTGATGTCATATCTACACTTAAATGTTGTATCCTAAGAGTGAAATACCCTAAGGATTTACAGAATTACAGTCCTAGATTTGCGTTAAAATATATTAGAATAACAATGTTACATTTTGAAATGTTCCAGCTTGGCCACAACAATTACCAAGATCCAATGAGAGTTCTAGATTCTGATAATGACTTACTGTTGCTGAACGGTGATCCCACTGATTATTATATGTTTGATACTCTTACCGACATCAGTAACTGTACAGGTAACTATAATATTATACTGTTGCATTTGTTACGTATCACCACTCGCATGAGATCTGAGCAGCTAGTTGTTGTTCTTCCATCAAAAGAAACAAATATTTTGATGGCCAAACTTTACTTCATATATGTTTGCATTCGTAATTTAAATCTTATTGCCTTCGCTTGTCTGCCTAGCCACACTATTTTGACTGTTTTCAGGTTATTAAGAAAAACAAATTTAATTTTATTGATGCAAATTAGTGGTACCCCATGATTATATCTGATTGGATATGATATTTTTTCAAAAACAACTATAAAAACTGATTAAAATGTGTCATGATTCTATCTGGTATGAATCTTTTCCTTTTATATTAATGTAAATTCAGAAGCACAAGTTGTTTGTACGATATTTATTAAAATATGTTCCCATTTTCTATTGCATTTTGCTCACCCGTTGGATAAGACAATCTTTATTTTTCTTGTTCTGAAACTAATTGTACCTTTTCTTTTATTTCTGCTCTTTGGTGTTTTCGTTCTAACACTGCTGAGAAATGGATACCCTTAAAACGTGTATACAGCAAAATGAAATTCAAAATAATGAAACAACATTGGTAATATTGTGTTTTAAAACTACTGGGACGATGACATTGCTAATAGGTCCCAGAGGAAAGTTTTCTGCAAAGTTGTCAGACTTGTCTTCTATTACAGCTTTTTAGCTTGTTGCTCTCAAGGCCCGTATTTTAGACCTGATTTCTTAATTTCTCAGTCAAAATTTTATTCAATTTATTTTGTCTTATGATGTCATTATTTAATGAAAATGATAATTTTCTTCGATTATGATTTCTTGTCGACAGAGTAACGAATAATTGGATATTTTTAAAGAAATTTGAAGAAATAAGCAGGACGGATTTCATTAATTTGGATACCTCCCATTTCTTCCACTATTTTTTTTCTATTTTGATATGTTCGGCAAGATCTTAACTTTGCTATGTTTTGTTTTTAATGCTGCTGATTTTGAATGTTTCCTACGAATATTCTTAACAGTAGAACAATATTGATAATCATTTATATATCCCCCCTCTCCCCTGGGTGGATTAACAGCGTGCATTATCCAGGAACCTTGAGTTCAGTGTATAATACCCATGTGAGAGATGAAAAGTGCTTAGTTCAAAGAGACAAGACAAATTTGAAACAAACGAAAAAATTAAACGAAAACACAAAGAACAAAGGCTTGGAATCCACGAACTCTTTTACAAAACAGGAGTAGGTCAGGTGCTCCGGAAAGGTAAGCGTCACCTGTCTTACGCGCAACAACCTCTTATCTGGGTTAACATCAATATAAGTTGATTTAAGTCAACGTTTGAATCTTAATGTAATTTTGGTTTACATGTTCAACATATATTCATTTAGATCTGTTCTGAAATGGTGATTTTTACTTCAGTTTGGAATATAAAAATAGTTTAAACGTTATCATTTAAAAGCGACAACTTACACGCCCCTGTCTCTTTAACTCGCATAATGTCAAAAATTACCATGTTTAAGTATTTTGTGTTTTCAACGAAAGAAAATGTGAGAAAAAGAATCAAATGCCACCTAAAGTATCGGACGGAAAACTCAGATATTCTTGGGTAGGATTTATATTGTTCTGGCGTCAGAAAAAGGAGATCAAACATTCGGATGTCTGAAATTTTCTCTTGAATTACTAAATAACTCTTACTAGTTTATTTAAAGTTTAAAAGAGCTTTTAAAAAGTTTTTTTTCTTTTCCAACAATCGAACTTTTAAATTAATAATAATAGTTATAATATAGTTTTATATCAACAAAATAAGTATAAAATGGCTTGCCGTGCTTATTTTGTTTTAAGACATTAGCATAAAAAATTGTAACGGAAAAATAGATTTGTCTTGATTGTTCGTTGTTTTTTGTTGTTTTAGGTTATTTCTTTTAAAATTCTGGATGTTGAAAAATTTTACAATATTTACACAAAAGGCTCTTTAACGATTTGTGTTATGAAATAATGAAAAAGGAATTTGGAGTAGACACAAAATAATTCCCAATGCATTGAAAAAGAGAGAGGAGTTTAAACATCTTATGTACATGAGGAGAAAAATATTAAGATTCAAAGCATTTAAAACACGAAAAGTGAGTTCTGCGAAAGATTTAACATTTCCTCCTCCACTAGTTCCCCCACCACCCGTCGTTTCATTAGGCATACTCCTTGTTAATTAAAAGCGGCAAAAATAACGAAGTGATGATTACATTACTGGCACCATACACTTTGTTCACACAAGCGTAAGCGTAAGCGGTTAATGCGAGTAGAAAGTTAATAGAAATGCAGCAAAATATGAGCAACCCTACATGTCTTGTCGATGTTTTGGAAAGAAAATGACCTACGTACAGCTATTCATCATATTCGAAGAACTCAACTGTGAGGACTTTCAACTAAGATGTCAGAACTGGGGATACAAGGCATACATACGCGATAGATGTAAATGCAGATGTCTGGATGGTTTAGATCCACACAATGAATGCAACGAGTTATATACAACAGGTAGGTGTGTCAAATTTTAAGTAAAGCGGAATATGCTTTGGAAATTCATTCTCATTTTTATAACAGGTCTGACAGAGGCAGCAGCGTTTTCAATAAATTAAAAATTATAATTATGATAGTGGTATTCTACCGCAGAACAAAAAAAGCAATTTATTCAATAATGTATAATGTTTGATAATGAATTATTATGAATAACAATTTATCAATATTCCTGAAGATATAGCTAAACAAATTGGCCTTTAATGACAAATTGAGTTAAGAACCGCAAAAATATAATAATTGTTAACAATTGTAATACAAATTCCAATTATATCATTTAAAAATAAATAAGAAAAGTTCGTGTAATCGTCAATTTAATTGAAGATGCATCTTAAAATTTGATACGTCTACAATAATGGCGACTTTCGTTTAGAATTGGAATTATTATGCTTATCAAAATTATAGATCATAAAGCAAATTATTTATCATAAACAAAGATGCCTTCTTTTTTCCTATAAAGTGACTTCACAACTAATTCAAATGAATCCTCTTGTACAATTATGTCCCGTTTAACTTTATTAACTGTAAAGCAAAAATGGTCTTTAATAAGAATTTTTTACTCTTTTATGTAGATGATTGCAGTAGAAAACTGGCCTCATGAAGGGTTCTCTGTTTTAAAGCCGAAATCCGGATGTCCTTTTGGTTTTCTGGAAGGAAAAGTTAAATATAACACTTTAGCAAATAGTCAATCATCCAAAAACGACGCTGAAATGTTACTCGACGGGAACACATGGACACAATCTTTCTGTACCAACAAACATATCATAAGGACTGTTAATTCTGCCACCTGGGGACCGGGAAAGTACTGTATATTTCGGCATGGAAAAACATGTCCTGGAGGTAATGATTTAGTTAGTTAATATTTGAAATTCTTGTGTACATGTATTTGTATTGACACTATCAATGAATCAAAATGCTGTAAATTATTAAATGTAAAAATATGGAATAAATGCCAGAAAAAATGCAAATATTCTTCTTTGAAAGTTTGGCAAAATCAATTAAAAATGATAAATCATCTTGAATTCCAAAATCAACCTTTGCATTTAATATTTCTAAATGGTAAATGATTTTGGACGGACTGGTGATAAACAACAATTTCTATGAAAATAACAGAAAATAGTTTTTTTACTAATTTATTCATATAACTTAAATGAAATTATTTCTACACTTTAAGTCAGCTCCGATATGATTGAGATTACACATGTCGAATGTTACCGTTAAAAGATGTTAAATGATAATTGTTATCATGAATTGAAAACTTATATATTTATTAGGTTTTGAAAGTGGCACAGTTCTCCTAGATACAGATGGTTTTCCGGAAATAAATGGCTTTCAACCAGAGGGACAATATAATGAAAATATAGAATGGAAATTTTGTTGTCGAGAAGATGGTAGACTGAGAGACCAATTATATCTTCCAAACCAAGAACCCATGATTCTATTTCAAAAGACATACTATGGGTGTCAGAGTGTTTTCGGTAAATAACAACGTTTGAGCTATTTAAGTCATGACAGTAATTAAGAAATGCATTAAATCTTATCAGAAGAGATTAATAATGTCAACAAATCTAAATAAATAAAAACTTTTGTCAAACCATAGCTTTTATTTTTTATAATGTTTTTTTCAGATGAAAAACTGCAAGGGCTTTTCACAAGGAGTGGTATTCATCCCTTGTTGAAGGCCTTGTGTTGGCCTCTAGATTTGTAAATTTTTCTGTTATTCCCGTAGTGGAAGTGCTGAGGAGTGCAGTCTCTCTGACATTTACCAATATCTTTTCATTGTGTAAATAAATGCACATGTTAGAAAGTTCCAATTTTTATTTTTCAAAAGAATTTACATATTGTTAAAAACAAACCTATAATTTTAGCAATGAATATCTTATTTGTGATTTACTTTTAGTAAATATTTTGTATGTTCCCTCCACGATATGGCTGAAATACTGCCGACGTGGCGTTAAACAACAATCTAGAAAATCTAGACATATTGTTAAAAATGTTGAAATCCATTGTTCTATTTGGTTGCTGGATAAAATCCAAGCACATATACTTGATGCGACTTTAGGGATATATTCAAATCTTTAATATTTTTGAATTCTATGATCAGATTTTTCCCAAGACAAACATTAAGTTTTTAATGGCTATTTAACCTTTCATGACCTCTTTCTGTGTATGGTAGTAATTCTGACTGTTGAACAGGGTCAAGATTTTAGGTCACAATCAAATTTTCTACTAAGGAATTATATTAGTAAATTGAGAATTAAAAAGCATTTCTTCTGCATATGATTGCTATGAGTAAATTATAAACGTTTGGTTATCGGAGGTGAATATATTTGCGATTATGCTCTATCCAACATTGTCGCTAATTACACTATTCTTAGCGTGGTCAAGCGTTTATCGAATAAAAGCAAAATAAATAAAAATAAATAAATAAAACTAAATCAATGTTAATAAATAAATATTCATATTTCCATTACCTACTGATATTTTGGCAGGAATGAAGTCTGATGTACAGTTTTTTAAGGTGAAGAACGTGAACATAAACGTAGCTTACAGGCGTGGCAACTATCCTCGCATAAGGAAATTCTACAGACACTTCACGATTTACTTTTGTTACTACACACCGGGAGATTATGGTATGCAAAATAATTATTACAGTCTATAAAGACGAATGAATACATATGTATTGCACTATATGAAATATATTTAAACCACTTAAAATTGGAATCAAAATTATTTTGACATAAGCTACAGTAGAGCTGACAACAAACTAATTTTGACTTGATAAATAAATCGAATGCTCGTGTTGTAAATGTATACGTAAACTAAACATTCCTTTTCGCTATTAACCACATTGCAAAATTTGATATTTTTTCTACCAAGGAAAAGCATTGCTTTTTTCTCATTAATAGTATTTATTTCCAAGGAAATGATAAGGTAATTTTCTTCATTTAAACAATATTATGAGTTTCATCTTAACCCATGTTAGAAACAGGCAATATATATATCAAGTTTTTAATATCTTTGCAATTGATCAAAAGTACAAATTCCAAAGAGAAAAGTCAAATTTGAAACAAATTAAAAGTTAAAACGAAAACAAAAAGAACAACGGCTTACATAATATATAAGTAATCAGACATCAGAATGGTACTGAATTGACTATTGAAATTTGATTTGATTGAAGTTTATCTAAATAGAATGGTCTATAACATTCTTCTTCATAGGAAAAAGACATACCCCTAAAACCTTTACGAATTTCAGTTTTGTGTACCTGTGTAATATAAACAAACTTGTCATTGTGGTAACCTTTATTAAGAAGCCACGTGATTTTAGAGGCCACCTTTCCCATTCCCCTATTACATTCTTCATCAAAAGAAATAGATATGTCCTAAAACCTTTATGAATTTCAGTTTTGTGTACCTGTGTAATATAATCAAACTTGTCCTTGTGGTCACCTTTATTAAGCAGCCACTTAATTTAAAAGGCCAAAATTCCCATTCCCAATTGTTTGAGATTTTATTGTGATTGAACTTAATTTAAGTGGTTACTTGCCTGAAATGTTCACTTCAGTGTCTTCTTACTACTTTGATTGATTGAAAGGTGCTTAAGTCCAGTGGCAAATATTTCATGCATGTTCAGGACGAAAGCATGTTAATGATAAGTGATGATAAATGAATCCTGCATTGCACTAGACCGACATGCTAAGACGTATTTTTAACATGCTAGCTCACGAAAGCAACAGTCCGCAGGAAGACATGCCACTGTACCTAGACACATTATTCTGACTCTGAGCCGACCAGTCTTTGCTCTTACTCCTAAATGCTGCTTGCTTAGCGGAGAAGCAGCAAATAAAAATTTTAATGTCTGTGGTTTGACCCGGCCGGGGTTCGAACCCACGACCTCCCGCACTCGAGGCGAGCACGCTATCCATTACAACACCGAGGCGGTTCTTCTTAATACAAGATTGACTGTATTACCTTTGATTTTCGTTCAAATGTCCAAGAAGAGTTTCCATGAAATCAAATGAGACTCTGAAACACAGGTTTACATTTATGCAACATAAGTATTTTACAGCCTATTCTTACACAAATATTTAAAATTTTTATTTAAATTACAAACCAATAAAATGACGAAGAAGGTTTCATTCCTTGTATAGCACATGATGGATTCATGTTTTCACTCTACAAGGTTTTCCTTTTCGAGTTAAATATGAATTAGTCTTTAAACCAGTTTGGATCTCCATCTTCATCAAACTCCACGCAGTGACCTTTCCGCTTCGGAACTATTTTCATCACTACAAGATGTAGGTACGTACGCGGTTAGAAAATGGAACTGCTCCGGAAGTTTGCATCTTCATATGTATTTGTTATATTGCTGCTGTTGAGAAGCTACTTATTGAAACACTTGTACAGCAAAAATGAAGTATTTTTTCGCCACGTCGCTATTGGGATGTTGTTGGAGAATTCTTGTCAATAATTTTATTAGCTCTGATCTGTCTTGCGTTTATCTATTTTAATGGCATATAAGAAGATCATTTAAGATTTGTTAAATAACTGACACAGCAAAATTCTACAAAACTTCTCTTTTCAATATGCTTTAGCTGTCACATGCTAACACATAACACTTATAAAATAATGGAGAGCAACAATTTCAAAAACAGTTCCAGTACAGTGGACCCTCTTTATAACAACCACATTTGTTCCCTGACAATTGTGACGTTAAACTGAATTTTCCGTAATAAAGAATCCAAATGTTATGAAAAAATTATAAATTGTATATCTTTTTGCTGTTATAAAGAGGGATTCGTTTGTAAAGAATGCCGTTTAGAGAAGGTCTTACCCAAACATTGACTTAGCATCAGCTGAATGAAGATGTTTTAAAATTAAATCCCTAAAGAAATTCAGAAATGCATTATTTAAAATTGATTAAAATGAAAAACGTAAGGGTAAATTGCAAGTTCTTTATTAAATATACAAAATTAACAATATGAAAAATTTAAGGTATGCTATATGTACCTTCAAGAAAAAATCTCTCATCAGTAGCATTAGAACTGAAACATAAGAATCAAAAGTCATTGCAAAAACATAGCAAAAGAAGTACTCAGATCCCATTTAATCGAAATGGGAAGCAAAATCCTACGACAGGGACAACTTATGCGTGCTATACTTTTCGAAGCCTTTCCGTATTTTCAGTGCTTTAGAATTCAAGCCAATGCAGCAAATTTAAAGTCAAAGTGCTTTGTTTAAGCTTCTTACTCAAGAGTTAGTGTTGAATAACAAATCAATAATCAAAGTTAAACAACAATAAAGTTTTCTGCTTCTGATAAATGAAATGAGACATTGTATTTTGTAGTTTGTGTTTGTTTTTGGCTTGGTTAAACTTTTTGTTTCCTTTGTTTTTTAAAATTCATAGTGTTTTTTCAATATGAACTAAACTCTTACTTTTAAGGACTTGAATCTGGTTTTCTCAACTTTGAAGATCAATGGATTCCAACGTCAACGGATGAAAGTTTGATGCCGGGTGGACTTTACACTGGAAGTTTGCAACTGGCATTTTGCTGTAGAGACGATGGAGTGTGGTCAGACCCCATTATTCTCCCAACAGAACATTCGTTTATCTTATTCCGACATAATGATTTTCCATGTCAAAAAGTACAAGGTAAACAAAGTTTTCCGGAGGCCTTGATTTAAGCGAATGAAAAACATTGAATATGACAAGACACTTCGTAATTCAATTGTAAAATAATTTCGTAACAGATATCGATATGTTTTCTAGGAAAGAAAGATAAAAAATCTAATTTGATACGTTTCTTATCAATGACTTAACAAACTTAAATAAAATGACGGCAATTGGTTAAAGTAAAGGTACATTGTGTACTCTCGTTAAATATTCATTTAAAAGAAACGTTTTGTTTTTAAGCTAGTTCATGGTTTTCCATTATTTTCCGATGAATGAAATATCACAATATTTTACAGATATGATAGAAACAGAAGAATTTATACGGTTAAATAATGGTGATACCGATGAACCATTTAAAACTGGATTTGTACCAAAAGTATTGGAAAGTAATACAGCAAAGCAAATACATTTCTGTTTCTATTTCCGGCCAGATACAAGTAAGAAAACTTAATCGTGTGATTTTTAGAAGAATGCATCGGATTTTTACCTCCGCCATATGTGGGCCTGACAATAAGTTTTTACCAGAAGAAAAGCAGCCGGATAATTCTTTTTGCAAAGTGTTAAAAACAGTTAAGATCAAGATTCGTCCGGATTGTTTTTTATATATCCTGGTAAAAATGTTTTCAAAAACCCAAACCACCAAAAAAGTAATCCGTGCTAAAGGTAATAAATAAGAACGATCAACAATAATCAAGCATCACTTATATACATTAAAATATAACATTAATGTTATCGGAAAGAAACTTTTGTTATAATTCGCAAATCTCCATCAGATAAGCTTAATGCCAAATGTTTAAAAACCAACTACCTTAATACAAAATTACCAATTTGGAATAAATATGGCGAACTTTTTGTATAAATTTCTCGGAGTAACCTCTGATTAGTAGAATTAAAACCTACTAAAACAGCCATTATATCAGCTTGGCTGAAATTCATACATTTGATTTTCATAAATACATATTTTTGTATACCATAAGACCTTACTTATAGTGAGCGGCACTATCTTTTGGAACTCTGGATCTGGAAAATTAACTTAAAAGGTTATAAATGTTAAACTGCAATTCCAAAATATATAATATTACATAATTAGTGAAAAGTGAAAAACTAACTGCTTGAGAGATAAAACCACAAATGATTACTAGTTGATTTGTAACAGTAGGGTCTCAGTGATAAAAATAAAGGTTAAATCGCCAGGATTATTTGTTATTTTAAACGAAGCACTTTTCTGAAGTAACAACAAGCAGGAAATCTTACTGCTCAAAGATTTGAAAGTAATACATTTTTTTCTTATAAAAGTAATGTGTTATCATTATGATTCTTCTCTATCCATTATATCCTTATTAAAGAATGCGTAATGTCTAAATTGTTTGGTGATTTGAAAGTATATAAAAACCAAAAACATTACAACTTATGTAAGATGAGTTTCAATAACAGTTAATCAAACTTATTGTTTGTGTTTGTATTAGAATGTGGTGGAATTTTTCGACTTACACCATCCCAGCCAAGTGTTACAGTATTTAGCCAGAATTATCCAAGACCCTACTATACAAGACAAATGTGCAAATTTATTTTCAAGGTAAATATGTAACATTATTATTTTGCCTAATAATTGACGACTTTCTTAATTATATTGGTTGATCTGTCATTAAATTTGATAAAAAGAATGGTCGGGTGTTGCGCGCATAGCAGGGGATGCTTACCCTTCCGGAGCACCTAATCCTACTCATATTTGTAAGGAGTTCTTAGCCGTGGATTCTTAGCCTTTGTTCTTTTTTTTCGTTTTATCTTTTAGTTTGTTTCTATTCTCTTGTCTCTTTAGACTATGCACTTTTAATATATAAGTTTAAAACAAGTTAAAACTTCCAAAACAGATTTTTAAGGAAATATAAGATACCAAGCAACACGGACTTTCTTTGGTTTAAAATTTTGTTTGATATCTTGACGATTATGACAACAGACATATTGCTTTAAGATGTTTACGCCACAGTGTCCCACATTTAATCTTCTTTAGTGGCTATTTCCAGATACAGATCAGATCAAGTTTTGTCTGTTTTGTCCAAAACGTAAGCTCATTTGGATAGCTGACATAAAAATTATAATTAAATTTGTTGTGAGAACGAACATCAGTTAAGGTTTGGACGGGCTTCGTTCTTTTATTCAGCAATGGTCTTTGAAGTAAATCTGCATTGGTGTTGAACAATGTAGGTTTTCTATCTGCCGATTAAAATCCTTTTTAGAAACAATTCTCTCATTCTTGATTTCAATGGTACATTTATTGGTAAAAATATAAATAACAGGAGCTGTGATTGCAGATATGAATATTTCTGTTTAACAAGGTTTATTCTACAAAGGAGACTGTATCTAAATTCCTTTAATTGTACTTTTCTGTTTCCGGACGTGGTTATCTTTTTGGCTACTTATTACGATGTCTATATTTCTCAACGTTTTTGTTTTGCACTGTATGCAGCGAAGTAATTAAAGAATTTAACGAACGTTACCATAAATAAGTAAATTTTTTTCATATGTACAGTACCTGGAACGTATAAGTTAACCGATTTAGCGTTCGTACATCGTGCGTTTTGCGTGCGT
>JAULBM010290641.1:0-15745 GCA_032357055.1 Geukensia granosissima | reverse complement strand
ATGTATTGATGGATTACTATGAATCTTTACATGAAGCTTAGACACAATATGTGGATGTGCAAATTAAAAGCTTATTCTAAGGTTATCTTTGGAAGGTAGTGCGGGGGGTATACATGGTGAGCTTTGTTCACAGTATTAATGTCAATTTTACCGGGGTATGCATCTGTTCTGTTGGGGCTCCTCTGACAACAGAGCTCTAGTTTGCATCAAATTCATGTTTTTAGAACGTGATATTTCATGCAAATAATGAATTTCACATGAAAAAAATGTTGAAAATTTCCACACCAGAGGCAAAAAAATTTTGTGTGAATTTAGCACGAAAATGACATGAAAATCATGTGAATTTTTACGAATGCATTACATGGGCTGATCAATTTGTTATTAAATCATGCGAAAATTCGTGTCAATTTCATGTGAATTTTATGGGTGGCACATTTTGCTGTGTAATGGGGAAATAATTTGGTTTTGTTTATGTAACTGACCACTTGAGAAAGATGTCAACAGTTTTAGTTTATTGACTGAATGATTAAATGTTGCTTAACATCCAGCTGCAAATATTTCATGCATATTCAGGATGAGAGCATATTAATGATGATGATGAATGGACCTTGCTTTGTACTAGACTGACATACTGAGCTGGATTTTTAATGTGATAGCTCACAATAGCAGTCTGCAGGAAGACATGTCACTTTACCCAGATACATTATGATTGAAGAACTGTTTTGTGTTTTATCTTTGAAAATTTTTGCAAAGAGCTTATGTTGAGGGTTCTACATCCTGAAGCGTATTATTGGACCTTCATTTACAAAGAATTTATACAGTCTTAATAAATAGCAGCTAGAACTTGTATATTGCCATGTACATGTATTGCTTTTGACTATCAGACCAGTTCATCTTTCATGGGATGGCCTGGGTGTCTGAGTAGTCTAGGTATTTGATTTAAACTTACCTGTACAGATAACTGCAGCTTATCACTTTATGGCATGAGTTCTTGTCTGGCTTGTACCATACAAAAACATGGTTGACTTTAACTCGCACTGCACTTGATAAGGTTTGTCAGTTGACTTGCCCAAGCTTAATTAAGGTTCACTCTGGGTACTCCAGCTTCCTCTACCAGTAAAACTGACCGCTGCAATATGACTGAAATATTGTTGAAAGTGGCATTTAGCCTCAATCAAGAAATCTTTCATGGTGACTGGTTTGATTTAGTGCCATATAAACCTCAAGAGGTCCTACATAAACTATATATGCCTCGGCAATTTTTACTTTTAAATATATGTAAATAAGAATGCATTTTTAATTCTTATTTTATAAAACAGTTGAAAGTTTAACTTGTATCTAATGTCTAGTCTACAAATTTATGTAAACTAAATCATAATCCTTTTCTAATGATAGTCAAAGTATTGAAATCTTAGATTATATAAGGCTTATGGTCTATATATTCAGCTTTCGGCAACCAGATACAGATGTATCCCTACAATATGAGTTCTTAATTATTGTTCAGAGAAGTTTTAGAGATAAGGCCAACCTGAGTAATATGTGTGTTTGCTGGTTCCAACTGTACCCACCCAAGTAATGACACCACATTCATGCATAAGCGACTACATCAGGTTTTCCTGCGCCAATCACAAAACCAATGTCCTTGCTAAATTTCATGTACAGTTGCATTTCCGCCTGTACAGCCAAAACCTGTACCCATTTACTATTCTGCATTATCTGTTAAGATTGCTATATTGTAATTTCTTTGTTTTATAAAAATAACAGATGTGGCATGATTGTCCATGAGACAGCCATACACCAAATGACAGTGGAATCAAAATTTCTGCAGGTCCCATTACGGCCTTCAGCAAAGTTGTTATTTCTTTGTTTTGTGCCATTGGTCCACTGCTCTTGATATTTGGTATGCAATTCAATCTGTATGATTATAAAAAAGAGAAGATTGATGGGGGTTAATGTCAAGGAGTTCACGAATATTTTCTGACAAGCTGCAGAGGTAGGAAAGACAAATACTGTGTCCACATTTATTCATTGTGAACAGTAAACAGTGTTTACATAAACCAGAAATCAAATAATAGTAAAATATAAAAAAACAACTTTTATTTTATCAGTTGTTTGATAAATAATTTCCCTGTTTTATAAGAAATAACAAATAAATCAATGTTAAACTATTGCTGCCAGATTCTTCTTGTATTTCTAGAGATTAACAACATAGGTGAAATAATGAGTAAACAAACATATTTGTTCATCAGAAATTGTTGGATAAATTTCAGATATAACGGTAATTATACAGATATTTGATTTCTTTGTTTCATTGCTTATAAATTTTTCACAAATGGTTAGAAAAGGGTGGTACAGGGGGTACAGCACATTGATGGACGATCAATAGAATGTTATTCTATGTTGAAAGAGAAATTAAAGGATTTTTGCTCCCATATTGCATTTTAATGAATTTAAATGAAACTTGATGTACAAGAACTCCTTTGTACAGCAGCATGTGAAATAAAAACCAGCAAATACATTTCATAAAAATGATCCTGTACCACCCTCTTAAAAATGGCTGCCTGGAACAATAATTGATGTACTGAAAAATGTATGAAAAAATTATACCATTTTAAAAAATGTTTTAAAATATTGTCGTAATTTCTGAAATGGTGACCTCAACTGAGCAGCTTTCTGTACATTTTACATTTTTGATATAGAATTACCCTGTGAATTAATCTCAAAGCCTTGGAAGGAAATGAGACTTAGATGTGTCTGGCATACTAAAGATTGGCTTTATTAATACCCCTTAGTTTTATTTGAGTGGATTAAGTTAAATGAGATAAGAGACTCAATCTCATCCCCAAAGAACCTTACCAAGTATATTTTTTTAATGTATTGTTTTGTGTTGCAGTAAACTGGATTCACTGAAAAGTAGTAATATGTATTTGTCCAACTAATGCAGAATATAAAAGAAAAAGTGAAATTATCAAGAAAAAATGATATAAACCTGACAAACTTCTTCTTTGAGGTGGACATAAGAATCAAAATATTTTATATTCTAATTTAAAATTCCAGATGAAAAAGATTATTTAAGAAATCATTGACTTAATTGTTATGTAACAGTAAAGATAAGATAACTCTGTCAACAGATTAATCATGATCCTTGATGATCTGTAAATATTTGATATACTTGAACTTACAAGGTATAATTGAGTACTTATCTTTTTAATAAGTGTTAAACATGCTTAAAAAAATACAATGTACTGCAAATGTGTGACCAACGTTCATAATGCTTTTAGATATAGAATAAGATTAAATTTCATTTATGGAACAGAAAAAAACTCATAATATTTGTGTTTTGTTTTAAATTTTAAGAAAGGATTTTAATTGATCATCGCGAAAAAGATCTTAATTTGTATTTCATATCTGCCTTGTGTAGATTTAGATCATGCAATGTGTAGTCAAGTGAGCATTACGAGCTCCTGAGAGCATTGCTGGTTCTTGTGAGCTGGATTATTTACCAGTGAATGAAATATGATGATCAGTAACCTAACAATGAATGATTTACACAAAACCACACTTTTTGTAGAGAATTTGGTGAAGATTTTGAGTTGTGTACGATTCAATTGTTCAGATTGATTGAATACATTGGTCAATTGAAATAATGAATGAAAAAATCCCTGACTTTTACCAGGTAATGTTCATGAGAAACTTACTTGTTCCAAACCAAATTTATTGTTAACATATCGATAGATTACATTCTTGAATGTATATTTTTATAGAGTCTAGAAAACTAGACTTAAAATTAATTGATTGATAAATTAAATATTTTGATTTTTGAAATAACTGAAATTTTCTTGCTGCTTCAGGTGGCAATAAAATTAAACGGCCAACTTAGGATCTACTTTTTAACAGAAGAGTTCCTTTGGGAAAATTTGAGTTGAAGTTCTTCAAAAAAAATATTTTGTACATAAATTTTGTTTTTAATACTTTTTAATGATTGGACTGATTTTCATATACTCAGGTATGTGTTTAAATGTAGACATGTTGACAGAGTTTGGGTGTTTGAAATAGAAACTGTGTTCACATTTAGAACTCATTTCCATGCTCATTATAAATATGGGTCACTTAAACAAATCATTATTGATCATAATTAATGCCTCGTTCACAGTTCACATCGTCATATAGTGTGAATTGAATGCACATTCGAATGTGAATTGACATCGTCAAATGAGTTTGAACGAAAATTAACACAATTCAATGCGCATTGAAAATGTTGAAATATTGAGCATTACCTTGATTTGCATTCAATAATTCGAATTAATTAGTATTATGTCTGAACATGGCAGAAGTTTCAACTAGATATTCATCTATCGGACTAAACTGATAGCAGTTGATCTATTTGGTCACAATTCTAACTTGACTATACGCAGGCTTTTTTTACCGATTAACACCACAGGTGACACTAGTGGAGCAAAAGTTGCTAGCCCTTCCAGAGCACCTTAACTCACCCTAGTTTTTGCAGGGTTCATGTTATTCTAGCTTAAATTTTCAATGTAGTGTTGTGCTTACTATGTTTGTCTTTTGTTTCTCTTTTTTGTTGGCCACAGTCTTGTCTGTCTTCTGATATTACGATTTCTGTCTGCCCCTTTGGTATCTTCGAACCCTTTCTGTACAAAGCAGGGTCTGTTCATTAACATTGATGTGCTATCATCAGAAAAATGCATGAAATATTAAATTAATTTACATGGATATCAACTCGAGTGGATTTTATGTTATTTGCTGAAGGTGGTACAAGGGGGTCCCATGCACATAGGAGAAATAAATTGTCATTTCAGGAGGAACAAAAAATTAGAATTTGGTTTGCATGGTGCATTTTGGTCAAGATACGGGAAACACCACCTATAACACTCTATCACGACAACACGTAAATTAAAAAGTGGTGAAAACGTGCACGAAGATAGCCCTGTGTGAGCATCATGGCAGTCAAATTCAAAACACACATGCATATTTAAAATTTTTTGTTTTTACAAAAAATCAGACAGTTTTCAGTATACTTGAAAACAACAAAATTTATACAAACCATAAAATTATGAATCCATGGTAATATGTACCTGAAAGTACAACTGTTATTCTACCTGTTATCTTCTAGTATTACATTTAATTTGTTTACCTGTTAATTTTAATGACAGGTATTATGAACAACAAATGTAAAATTTAAAGGTAGTTTAAAAGCAATTATTGGTGATTTAAGAAATATGAAGTTAATTATTTAATGCATGTTAAAAATTAAAAAGCTCTAAAAGGCTAACATGTCAAGTGCTTTTATTTACAAAAGAAATATAAATTGAAGGTTTTTTTTTCTAGACTGACAGTTTTTTTTAGATTTAGAGACATATATAGCAGACTGACAGGTATCCTGAGAGTAACATTTACATGAAAATGTGTGGCATTCAGTTTTCCAAAATTTTTATGTTTGCAGCAAATAATATCCACATGCAAATTTTACATGTTAGCTTGAAATTTTGGACATTTCAGTAATTTTGTAAGACAGTGTAGTAAATTTTAGGTAGATTAATTTTACTTTAACATTGACCAGATAAAGATCAAGTAAATGTCACAAAAGTATTAGTCAAAGTTATTCCATGTCAATTTTACATGTGCAAATATTAGTCATTTTCTAGTTTATTTGCTTGTATGCTCACTAATAACCACTAACCAGGCAAAGATAAAAGATTATGGGTTATGGATTTTTAAAATGAAAAAAAAAAATTGGACAAAGCAGAGAAACAGGCAAAAATTGTGCTCTTTGACTCACAGTTTTTTCGAAAAAAATAAAGAAAAAAAACATGATCCTTATTTGTATATTTACTAATTTTTTGTTGTTTTAGAAATTGAATTCGCTAGATTTGCACACTTCTAAACCTTCATACATGTATATCGACTCTAAGATAAATTATCATATTCCCAATAAAAACTGTCCAGCATGGGACCGTCTGTAAAATGGCAAATCCTTAATGAAAATTTCTCAACACAAGGTCGGCTCTTGAAAGTCCAAAAACAAAAGAGATTTGTTGAGTAGATAAACGTCATTTATTTTACACAAAAATTGTGGCTGTTTCCTTATATGACCAAAAATATCCAAAAATAAACAGTTGCGGTCAATATGAATAGTGGTTTATTAATCATAATGCGAACAAGATTCTGATAAATGATTTCTACCATATAGAATTAATTACTGATTTTCATTTGGACAAAAATGACCTGGGGACAACAACATATTTGTCGCCACATTCCATCCGTCATCTTTCGGTGTAGTATTTCTGTTTACTATCCGTGTTCGACCACCCTGATGTTGTAAGAAGGTGTAATATACATGTCGTGGAAATGTTCAAACAGTTTGTAAATATCAACAAGGTTGGATGTTTTTTATGCTGCAATAGTATTTGGAACTGATCTTTCCTTCTTGCAGACAGGAAGTGGAATTTTAGTTAAATTTATGTAAATATGAAAAAATATTCAAACAGTTTGTAAAAATCTGTTAAGTTGGATGGTTTTTATGCTGCAATATAATATTTGGTAATGATATGTCCAGCTTGTAGACAGGAAGTGGAATTTTTATTGAAATTTAAGATATCATTTGATTGGGATACATTATCAAAAACTGCAACAGCAGAACATATGTGTTAATTTGTCAAATACAGAAAAAGGTATTTTCGTTGTTGTGTTGTTGAAATACTATTTATACATGCCGAAATAACTATAAGTATTGTGTAAGTTTGGAAAAGATTTCTGAAATTTCAGAAAAATTTATTGGAAAACAGTTTCAAAAAGTGCAACCGTGGATTTTTTGTTAGTTCCAACAGAAACGGAAATATGTGTTAACATTTGGAAAATAGATGAAGGTATTTTGTTGTGTTGTATAAAAACTATGTGGAAAAGATTTTTGTCACAGTCAGCATAGTTTCACCAAAGCATTTCATATTAAGCCTGATACATAATAGAAGTTTTAGGAATTTCGAGTTTCACGTTGATTTAAAATAAATATAGTATTGGAATTTTTATGTTTTAATTTAGGTGACATTTTAATGACAAAAGAATGGATGCTGTTGACAGTTTGGGTTAAAGTGTTAAAACACAGACTGTGAAAATTGGACATAAATCCATATGTGACCATGTCATTAGGACTCTAGGATTAGAAATTGTGGTCCCAGAATTTAAAAAATTCAGACATGTTGTCATAGTTCTCTTTAAGGTCTTATTCATGACGTGAATCATTGTGGCAAAAAGAAAAAAAAATATTGTCACGTTTGTAAATTAATAGTTGTAACTTGGTAATTAATTTTTCAAGAATTTTAAGACGCAATTTAATCTGAAACATTGAAATTTTAGAGATTTAAACTAGTATTGGTGTTGTTTTAGAGATTTAAACTAGTTGTGGTGTTGTAAGTGGAGAGAAATTTTTTGGGGATTATTCAAAAGTTCTGACCTCTGAACTTGGTGATTTACATATCAAAAGGACTTATAATAGTAAGATTACATTCATTACAAAGTACTGCATTTAATTAATTTAAGCTGATAAACCAATTACTAGAAGATTATTCTGGACTACATTTACATAATTTTCTGGTCCAAGTGTCGCAAATTCATTCTGAACATTAATAAGATAACAGGGTGGCGTGGTTGTGTCTGTGTTTGTCCACACCTGATTGTGTTAGTTCAGGAATACTGCAGTTGTGGCTGCATTTCTCCACAATTTATTCTGGAATACTGCACAACAAGATATATTCTCCAAGAACTTGCAGGATTTTCTTATTTTCGGCTACAAGAAGGATTTGTGTTGGTGGGATTTAAAATCTGTGGAATGATTGATTGTTTCTTCCAATTTGTGAGGATTTTTATTAGGATTGATTTTGGCTTTTAATTGTAACAATAAAAGTGTTTAAGTGATTACTTATTGCTAATTGATGTTTACTTTTTACTCAGCAGCATTTTTGCTGGATTTGCTACTTAAAATTAATTGATATTTTGGGTTATTTTAAAACCACTGTATATTTAATATAAATTCTGAAAAATAAAATTTGATGGCGAACTTTTATGGAGGCCATATTTTGTAAACAATAGAGTGATTATAAAGTGGTGGTTTACCAAGGCCTGTGTTTTTAAACAGCTGACGATTTTAACTTTTAAGATTTGTGTATAATATTGTCAAGGATTATAACAAGTTACCATAAAGTGTGGATTTTAGGTAACACTAAGTCAACAGTGGTGATCTGAACAATTTGTTATGTGACAGACTACATGTGTTTTTGGACAAATTCTTGACAGTTATTTCTGTAGTTATGCAAGTTCCTCATGTAAAGAAAGTGCAGTAATCAATTAAATCATGTGGATCAAATCTGGAAAATAGCATTTTTCTGGAAATTGTATCAAGATGTGTTGTATTTGTTATTAACTTGAGAAAAACAATACATTGTAACCATATAAGTTGAAACATAAATTTGTAGGGATAATTTGTGATGCAATTTATTTCTTGAAGTGGAAAGTTCACAATGAGAAAAGCACATTCCTTTAACATGTTACGTAGACAGGACCCTTTAAGGTGGTCCAAAAGTCTGAATGATTTGAGGATTCAGAAAAATGTCAACTTTTGGAACAATGCATATGAAGGACCAATCAGAGTAAGTAAATGTTATATACCAGAAACAATCAGGTCAATTGCCGTGTTTCATGAATAGTTTCACATTTTGGGCCTTATACAGCTTCCGTTATGGTATGGACTCTGGCACATTAATGAAGACTGTAATGGGGCCTGTAGAAGTTAATTGAAATTCAACTGTTATTTGATGGATGGCTGTCTAATGGAAAATCATGCCACATTTCTGATTTTATATATATATATATATTTTAATTTCAACAATTGTGGTTTTCCTGAAATTGTTTAATTTTGTCAGAAGTTTCCTCATATTGTTTTTATGCAAGAATTTTAGGGTGGAGGTTATATTTACAAGTAGAGTGCATAATTGGTTATATGAAATAGTGCCCCTCAGACTGTAATTTCATCTAGGAAATTACATTTAATTTCTGAACACTTTACCTGAATATAACCTCAAATGTATTATTCATGGATAAATTTTGCAGAAAGCACATTTTTTTAAAAATCTGCATGTCATCAAGAATAAGAAAAATTTTGCCAAAACCAAATTTGTAAATGAAAAACTGTTAATTAATGGACAGACATAAATTTGGAATTTAGAAAAGATGAAGCTTGCAATATTCCACAAATGATGTTAGAAATATGCTTGCTCAACAGATTTTCAGAAGTAAAATAGAATTTGATATGTGGGAGGAGAAAGATTGTTATACTTTATAGCTAGATGTCTTCATAAATTGATAAAATTTATTATTAAAATGTCTAAAGAGTCTGTTGCAATTTAATCCTTGATATAAACTATAGTCTGGCATAAATGTGTCAGATACAATATGGTTCTCATTTGTCTGGTGAGGATAATTTCACGAATCTGGGTAAGAATTTAGGCTTCAATGGAGTAATGTTGGCTTGATAAAGGGCTGAAGTGGTTTTTATGGGTAGATTAGAAATGATAAGTGGCTGAAGTTGCATTGTGGGTAGATTAGTGGCTAAAGTGAAGTTCTGTGGGTAGACTAAGGCTAAAGTGGATCGAGTTTTTTGTGAAGACTTGTGGCTAAAGTGGAGTTTTGTGGGTAGATTATTGGCTGAAGTGGTAATGTCGGTAGATGAGTGGCTGAAGTGGAGTTTTGTGGGAAGATTAGTGACTAAAGGGGAGTTTTGTGGGTAGATTATTGGCTGAAGTGGTAATGTTGGTAGATGAGTGGCTAAAGTGGAGTTTTGTGGGTAGATTTGTGGCTAAAGTGGAGTTTTGTGGGTAAATTATTGGCTGAAGTGGAGTTTTGTGGGTAGATTAGTGGCTGAAGTGGAGTTTTTTGTAAAGATTTTTGGCTGGAGCAGAGTTTTGTTGGTTGATTAGTGGCTTTATGAGTAGATGAATAGTTGAAGTGGTGTTTTGTGGGTAAGTTAGTGGCTGAAGTGGTTTTGTTGGTAGATATGTGGCTGAAATGTTTATATGGTTAGATTAGTGACTGAAGAGGAGTTTTTTGGAAAGATTTGTGGCTGAAGTGGAGTTTTGTGGGAATATTTGTGGCTGAAGTGGAGTTTAGTGGGAATATTTGTGGCTGAAGTGGAGTTAGTTGGGTAGCTAAGGGGCTCAAGTGGAGATTTGTGGGAAGATTAGTGACTGAAGTGAAGTTTTGTGGGTAGATAAGTGATTGAAGTGGAGTTAGGTGGGTAGATTTTTTGTCATTAGATGAGTGGCTGAAGTGGTTAAATGGTAAGATTAGTGGCTGAAGTGGAGTTTTGATGGAAGATTAATGACTGAAGATGAGTTTTGTGGGAAGATAGTGGCTGAAGTGGAGTTTTGTGGGAAGATTTGTGGCTGAACTGGAGTTTTGTGGGAAGATTTGTGGCTGAAGTGGAGATTTCTGGGAAGATTTATGCCTAAAGTGGAGTTTTATGGGAAGATTAGTGACTGAAGTGGAGTAAGGTTGGTAGATTATTGGCAAGTGGTTTTGTCAGTAGATAAGTGGCTGAAGTGGAGTTTTGTGGGTAGATTAGTGGCTGAAGTGGAGATTTGGGGGAAAATTAGTGACTGAAGTGGAGTTTTGTGGGAAGATTAGTGACTGAAGTGGAGTTTTGTGGGAAGATTAATGGCTGAAGTGGAGTTTTGTAGTGGAGTTTTGTGGGGAAGATTAGTGACTGAAGTGGAGTTTTGTGGGAAGATTAATGGCTGAAGTGGAGTTTTGTGGGAAGATTAGTGGCTGAAGTGGAGTAAGTTGGGAAGATAGTGGTTCAAGTGGAGATTTGTGGGAAGATAAGTGACTGAAGTGGAGTTTTGTGGGAAGATTATTGGCTTAAGTGGATTTTTTTTTGTAAAGATTTGTGACTGGAGCAGAGTTTTGTGGGAAGATTTGTGACTGAAGTGGAGTTTTGTGGGAATATTTGTGGCTGAAGTGGAGATTTTCGGAGAAGATTTGTGCCTGAAGTGGAGTTTTGTGGGAAGATTAGTGACGGAAGAGGAGTTAGGTGTGTAGATTATTGGCTTGTGGTTTTTGGCAGTAGATGAGTGGCTGAAGAGGAGTTTTGTGGGTAGATTAGTGGCTGAAGTGGAGATTTGGGGGAAAATTAGTGACTGAAATGGAGTTTTGTGGGAAGATAAGTGACTGAAGTGGAGTTAGGTGGGTAGATAAGGGGCTCAAGTGGAGATTTGAGGGAAGATTAGTGACTGAAGTGGAGTTTTGTGGGTAGATTAGTGATTGAAGTGGAGTTATGTGGGTAGATTTTTTGTCAGTAGATGAGTGGCTGAAGTGGTTAAATGGTAAGATTTGTGGCTGAACTGGAGTTTTGTGGGAAGATTTGTGGCTGAAGTGGAAATTTGTGGGAAGATTTGTGGCTGAAGTGGAGATTTGTGGGAGGATTTGTAGCTGAAGTGGAGTCTTGTTGGAAGATAGTGGCTGAAGTTGAGTTTTGTGGGTAGATTTTTGGCTGAAGTGCCCTCTTAGGGCTCATTTATACTTTGTCGCGCGACATATCGCGACTGTCGCCTGAACATCACATGATTTTACCTGAGATTAAAAGTTTAAACTAACTACGACAAGTATAAACATCCAGCAATTTTCGCGCGACATTGCACCTCCCTGACTGGCTTTGGAAGTATAAATGAGCTCTAACTCCATTTAAATGGTCCAGTGGTAAAATGATAGTGTAGTATAAGCTCATAATTTAAAAAAACACTATTTTTAAGAAAAAATGAAAATGAATATTGGGAGCACTTTGATATGGGAATATCAGGCATTTGTTCACTACAAAATAAACAGAATTTAGGACCAGGTTTTAAAAAATATCTGATTATTACTGACTCTAATTAATACCATTTGAGTCTTAAGTTATAATTTAGTAATAGTTGTAATGATCTCTCTCAGTATCTCTGGTGATAAGATATCTCATGCATGTTTCTATAATTGGAGGCCTGGTTGTTTAAGTAAGGATTTGTTTTAAATCAACATAACAAATATTATGTTTGTTGTCCTTTCAATTGTTTAATGCTTTCAACATTTTCTTTTATTTTTTTGGGGGGGGTGAAATTTGATAACGTCAGTAATTTAATTCTAGAAGTTTTATTTAGACCTTAAAAGTAATTAAATCCTTAAAGTTTTATTTAGACATCAGTAATTTTTAAGATTTTTCTATTTTGATTAAAAAATTTTGTATGTTTTTAATTATCAAACCATTTTGAAAATTTTACCTGTCATTCCCAATGTAGAAATGAATTTAAAATTGTATACAATTTCATCAAAAGTTATCAAAGATCACCAGACAGAACAATTACTCTACCATGGAAGAACAAATTATTTATCTAATTGCAATCACCACAAATTGGCTTTTAATTGTAATTATTACTAAACAAAAATTGTACCATACCCTTATCATAAGATCAAAGGAATTTTAACGAACTTTACACAGGTAAACGAGTGTAAAATTTAACACCTGATCAAGATCTGAGGGACATATCATAATTACGTCTAGACATTTACTCACATTAAAATTAATTTTAGTTAGGTATGGAATTATATTATCTGAAAACTTAGTACTTTTTATTTTACTTGATACATGAATTTTATGAATATTTATTTGATACAATGAAATTTTATTTATGAATATTCATAGGTCCCTAAGAGAATTTTTACCCAGAACTTAGAAATGATAGAATTATATCCTATGTTCTTGTACATGATAATAATCACTTTGAAATGCAATGTAGATTTCATGAAAATTTCTAAAAAGCACTTCTTAAGAATGATTCATTTCAAAAGTTTTAAATCTGCTTTTTTTAGAGCTTTTCATAAAGAGCGGTATTCCACCCTTGTTAAATGCCTTGTGGAACCTCTAGAATTTTAAATTCCTTAGTTTTTTTGGTAGTTGGAATCAGTCTCTGACATTTATCACATATCTTCATTTCCATATAATTCTTCAATGGGAGATAACTCTTCAACAGAAGCTCCTGAGACTATAGAACAAATAAATTTATCTGAGAAACTTATGTTTCCATTTCAGTATTTTTCTGACAAAATTCATTTAATTCATATTCCTGCAAAAGTCATGCAGAGTAACAAATTACAAATGTGAAACATCATGTCATGGTTGACAGATTGTGTTATACATTTGACATGTTATATTAATTTACATGTAACTACATGAGGTATGTTCAGGGTTCATAGAATTTACAAATTCATGTCGGGTTCATAAAAATTTTCGCTTTTTAATTTTGAAATTCTTTAAAATTTTAGGTTTGCATAATTACAATGTATATTTTTTGCTATAGGCTGGGATTTCCCTTGCCATTTTTTTGTA
The DNA here is from genome assembly GCA_032357055.1 of Geukensia granosissima. Classification (NCBI taxonomy): domain Eukaryota; kingdom Metazoa; phylum Mollusca; class Bivalvia; order Mytilida; family Mytilidae; genus Geukensia; species Geukensia granosissima. Next base: position 2,319 of record JAULBM010290641.1, on the reverse strand, counting down.
TAAGTAGTTCTGATTTTAACATAACTGGTTTGGTTAGTTGGATAAACATGATTGATATACTTTCTTGTTTGTGTGTACAAAAAGTTTTTTGTGCCTTGAAGGGTGGTGTATTCAGACAGTTGTAAGAGGGAGACTTTCAAACTTCTTATATTAACTTGAGTACTAAAATAGGGTATTCGGATGATTGTAAGAGGGAGAATTTCAAACTTTATATTAACTGTCAGTGTGTAAAATAGATATATAAATTTCAAATTTCAAATTCTTTATTAAGCCAATTGGTCCCATAGGGGGCATATATATGAATACATATATATATACATTTACTAGATATGCATTCGGATGATTTTAAGAGAGAGAATATCAAACCTCTTATATTCACTGTCATTATGTAAAAAAGATAATCACTGCCCTAACATGACTTAAAAATCATAGTAAAACAATAATCACCGATTTTGAACTCTATCAGGGCACAATGGAACATTGATACATCCATACTGTTATGTTGTTAACCTGCTTTTCTCGAATTTTCAGAGATGGGAGACTACCTAATTTGTGAGTTGTGCTGTGGTAGTTTAAATGTGATTGTCAAAACCTATTTCATGACCATGAATGATGATGTTGAATTTACTTAGCCTTATAACTTTGCATAGATGGTAATGGATATCAACTTGTATATCATTTGCTGATTAGAAATTGATTGGACAAGACTAACTATCTGACACATAGTGTTCAAGAGAATACTATGAACATATTACAAAATACACTTAGACAACCACCATCACTGAAATGAGTTTAAAATCTCATTTTTTTTACTAAAATAACTCCATTAATTTTTTTTCAGAATTTAATATTGATTTAACTAAATTTGAAAATAATTCTTCATGAAAAAAAAAATCTTTTGCTTAATGTAGGAAAGTCCTTCAATTCATACTATGGAAACAGGAATGTAATTTACTGTGTACTGATCCTGTCATGTTCGTTGTTGTATGGTATTGTGCTAGCTTAAAAAAAGCAACTCTCTGCAGAAAAACATGTCAAACTATCCAAAATCATGATTCTGATTCTGGACCTACCCATTTTTTCTTCTAACTCCTTAATGCTGCCCTCTTAGAAAAGAAGCAGTTAATGCCAATTTAAATGTCTTTGTTCTTAGGCCATTTTTGAACCTAAGACCTTGTACATGAACAATCATGGTGAGCATGAGAACTATTACATCACCAAAGCAATCTGTTTTTGGCCTTAAATGGGGATTGTTTTGGAGGAGCACTCTTCAAAATGTAAATTATTTAAAATTGTCAATCTAAACAGTCACCACAACCTTACTTAGAGCTATTTTCAAAATAATCCCCCCACCCTACCAAAAAAAAAAAGAATTTTGGAGTAATATAACAAACTCTGATAGGATTTCTACATTTTTGGACATTATTAATTTTATTTCAAAGGTCAAGTGTTCTGATTTATAATACATAATAAATTAATAAATAAATTTCCCTGTTTATGGCCTCTCGTAGACATTCCATTCATCACCCTGTGGTAAAAATAAATTCCCAGTTAGGATTAACTGGATGTTTATTGAATTCCAGGCTTTTTAGTTTGCTTCCATTTGCAAGGTAAGACCAAAAAATGTATTATTGTTCAATTGGAAAGAAGTGTGCAATTAATGAAACTAAACTCAATGCACTGTAAGCACTATTAAACAGTTGTTTACTAGCTAGGATTGAAACCTGTATTTCTGGTTTCTATTAAGACCATTAGTAGTACAGATGGGACTTCAAGAGTCCAAAACTTTAAGGAAAACTTACTCTTCCTTTAAGTAAAAAAACCATGAGGCCACATCAAGTTAATTTCCAGAGTCTGAGCCAGCTCCTGCCCAAATCATTGGTCAATCAGCAGATTTAAAAAAAAAAATTTCTCAAATTGTGACCGATTCATCTTTATTAAATTGACAGAAATTACTGAATGTTAAAGTTTTTGGTGGGGAAACTAAAGAATTTAATACTGGAACTTACCTTTTATAAAGATTGTTTCTCCTGCAAAACATAAATAAAAAAATAGATCTTTGAGATTTGGCAAGCATAATTGGACAGATCTGAAATTTTACTGGATTTGGTAAAATGTAATCAACCTATACTAATAATTTTTTTAGGAAATAAAAGTTTAAAAAAACACAAGTCTGTTTTCCATAGCTAAGAAAGATTTAATTATTTGAATATTATATATCACCCTCTTTCAATATGTAGATTGTTAATATTATACAATTAATGACTTTTGATAAGGTTGATACCAGTATTTATCAACCCCAGGGAAGTGATATTCACT
>JAULBM010290630.1:0-15745 GCA_032357055.1 Geukensia granosissima | reverse complement strand
ATAAGGTTTGTCAGTTACCTGCCCAAGGTCGGTGGTTCTCTCCGGGTACTCCGGCTTCCTCCACCAGTAAAACCGACCGCCGCGATATGACTGAAATATTGTTGAAAGTGGCGTTAAACCCCAAACAAACAAACAAACAAACAAACAAGCTGAATGTACCACATTTCCTCAAAAAGTAGGATATGATATCACGTATTTATCAGATGATTGTAACTACATCCAAATTTTGATACCAAATATTGATATTTATGAAACAATTTAATAAAAGATTATTTGTAATAACGACATCGATGAATTCATAATTTGTCAGTTGTGCATTTAAAATGGAACACCAACAACGACGTTTAACATCTTATTTCGTTTGCCTGGAGTGAGTCCAAGATCGATATGCCTTGGTGATGAACAGTGTTCAGTTCCTCTCAGGTGTGAACCCGTGTTTAATTTTTTTTTAGCTTGTCGAGTCCCTTGACAAAGACTTTTTGGTCGAAAATGTGAGAACAAAAGTTTTACTTTCATTTGTTGTTCTTTTCATATTTTACATGTTTGATTTGTTTTTAACTTAAATTTGGCTATCTTAACGTTAATAATTTAGTCTTATTTGCACGTTTTGGATAGAAAATCATGCCACATCTCCTTGTTCTATATAGATACAATAATATTCTTTTCAAATCCAAAATGATCAATAAGACCAGATTCACGACTGATTGGTAAGTCGACCTCTTTTGGGAGTTATTTCCCTTAAATAACTTTTCTTATAAATCGGCATTAACAAGTTAAGCAAATTATTATCAAAATTCACATAGGACATTATCCCCGTAAGACTATGTTTCTTTTTGCAGTTATAATTGTCTCATTATTGGAGGACTATTTTAAGATTTTTGGCTTAACTGTCTTGACGATGGTAGAAAGAAACTTTCAACAAGATCAAGATCTATGTGCAAACTACTATATAAAATAGCCATTCAATGACATTATATCCACTGTAATCTTTTTGGCTATTAAATGAAAAAAATAACAGGAGGAGGAGAAAATCTCTAAATAACAAGACAAAATCTAATGTGTGGTTTGTATAAATTAAATATTGACGCGATGAAATTATTAAGAGAACATTTCTTCTTTTAATACTTAACATATCTTTGTTTTTAAGGTGAGCGATAGTAATCTCCAGACACTCAGGTCCAGGGAGTGGTCCTTTGAAGTTTCGCTGCAGCCGATAAGTATGTCTGGCGTATTTAATTTGTTTGCGACATTCTCCGACATGATTAACTTTCTACATGTGTGGGATTTTTTAATCAATTTTTTAATGTAATTGAACGATGCTAATATAAAAAAAGACACAAACAACTTAATTAAATTGTCCAGCCATCTCTATCTTTCAGGATTATAGATCTTTCCCATCGCAGAAATTGATATTTATCTGTAATAAATCAAATCAATTAATTTCATTTGAGCAATTGTTATTGAACTATTAAGATGATGATATCATTATTTTGCATTAAAATGTTGATTTAAAACTGAAAAATCAACAATTGAATCCGGAGTCAAATATGGTAAATTATGTAGGAGACAGTACAGTCACTTATGCACAGAATCGTTTATTAAGCTATTTTGGTCTTTATAACGTCTGGATTCAGCAAAGGCAGGGTTGCAAAAATATAGAATAGAATTCTATCTGCATTTTCATTTCAAGAAAAAAACATGGAAGAAACAGGAACCACATCATTTTACACTATAAACATATGTAAAATCGAGGAAAAATGAAGAAATTACATTTTTTTCTCATATCTTTTACAACATTTGAAAAAAAACAATATAAATATAGTTTTTTAAATGCATGGATTATGTCGTATTTGTGCAAAAATACATTTTGAATCGATTTACAAATCTATCGTTTGCTGTAGAGCTTTTCGCATATTCTTGAATCTTGCGTGTGATGTGTGCCAGTCGACACTTAAAATTTTCAAGTTCAATCGGAGTTAAACAGCTGCAACAAGTTTAGGCAGATTGACATAAATTGTCATCATATTTGAGGACGAGGAATGACTTCGTCTAATGCTGCATTTCAATTTCATCTATATTGATATTAGTTTTGAAAAAATATGTATGTCAAGAAAATAGTTACATAATGAACAGTTTAAAACTTCACACCAAAGGCATTTTATTTATAACATAGGTAAATGTCACAATTTAAGGGTAATGGATATTGAGTAAAAGGCAATGCATGATGTTGATGGTCACTTTTATGTCCAGTGTAGAATACCCATGTGATAGATCAAAAGTGCATAGTTCAAAGAGAAAAGGCAAATTTGAAACAAACTAAAAGATCAAACGAATAAAAGTAACAAATGCTTGTAATCAACGAACTCCTTTACAAAAGAGAAGTGGGATCAGGTGCTCAAGAAGAATAAGCATCCCTGTCATGCGCGCATCATCCGTCGTGGAATCCTTAAACTCTAATCCGGGTTAATATCCATCCGAGAAGAGGTCATCTTATTGTTGTATTACTGGTGACATGGTAATGGTGATGGTGAGATACACTAATACCATATGGATCAACCAATCTATGATGACGACCATAGAATTTAAACAATTTCAACCTTAGTTGGACGTATCTTTGACGTAGTATTTCATTTGACAACAACAATGCCTTCTTCAGAAAATCCTGAAATAGTGTTTATCTTTTTTCACATGAAATATCAAGATAAAGTTGAAATTCATAATAAGTTTAAATAATTTACAACAAAATCAGAATTATAAATGTTCTATATCCAGTTTTGTTGAACATGGTCTAATAATCTTTTATCTATTATTTAAACGATTTCAATAAAAAGGAATTCGAAGATACCAAAGGGGCAGACAGAAATCCTTAAGTCGGAAGAAAGACAAGATCATGGCCAACAAAATAAACCGACAGACAAACATAGAACACACGACACTACACAATTAAATCATCCCTGCAATAAGTGACTAACATCGATTGTGACAAACAGCTTACTTGTACAGAATAACACGACCGGTGACACTAGTGGAGAAGGGGTTGCTTACCCTTCCAGAGCACCTGAACTCACCCTAGTTTTTGCGGGGTTATTATTACTCCAGTACTGTTTGTCTTTCGTTTAATTGTGTTGGCCATGGAGTTGTCTGTCTTCTGTCTTATGACTAAACGATTACTGTCCGCCCATATGGTATCTTCCATCTCTTTAGACCAACAGTTCATCATAGGAGAAGGCACAGATATTTGCATGAGGTATGCTGCCAATTCCCAATATATCATAAAATCAGGTGTATTCAAAAGTATACAATATGCATGATATATCATTTCTTTTATGTAAATAAAGCACAAAATTTCAAAACCATACAAAGAAGACTGGTTTTTAAAACTTTATGTAAGAGATCTTCCAACATACGCTTTCTGGGTTTAATCAACATAATTTTTTAGCATGTACGCCCCTTCCTGTTCTCGATAATATGGTTCCAATATACGTTAATTCATCAACAACGTCAATTTTGTTGCTTTAATATAGAAAATTATAATTCTTCGATAGTGTGTCTGAAGGAAAGACAACAATTTTTGTTTTGTAATATAAACATATTACAATATGTTAATTTCCACATATTACAATTTTGTGGAATTAGCCAGTTTGGTACTGAAGGTCTTCCTTTTATTCAGAAAACAATTTTATGTTTTTATGTGCATAAAGAAGAAAATGAAGTTTTAAGAATATGAAAAGTTCTCTTTCAATTTCGTCTGATATAGAATGCACTTTTTAGCGTTCAAACAGGATAAAAAATCTTCATAGTAGTTTTCATATAAACATATAAAAGGAGACCAATTTCACCCTTAACTAATGCCAATGTTAAATTCAAAATATTTTGTTTTATCTTCATTAGGACGAATTCTAAATTCTATTCAAGAATAGATATTGTAAATAATGTAACCCAAGACTTATCAATATTTAACAGAGAAAATATGGAATATATGCCAAAAAAGGATCTTCTATACGTTTATAACCAATATAAATAAACCAAATTTAACTGCGCTGTGAAGGGCTTTTCTGAATTTACCTTCATCACAAACGCCATGGGCCAAAAACAGGAAAACCAGTCAAATTTTATGAATTGCTAGTTGCATTCACTGATAAAAAAATATGCAGTTGTTGACGTTATGCCAAAACACACAAAAAATCTGGGGTTTTCACAAATTGCAATGTATGAAAGCTTTTTCTAAATCTACAAGTTTAATTTATCTTGAACTTTATTATATCTATTAATTAACATGTGCAATATATATAGATTATCCGTGATAAAACATCTTTTTCTAAGCTCCCCCCTCCTTGATATTCACTCATGATGTAATAACCATCATTTAATCTTAGTTTAATCCATATTTTAAAAAAAATTGCTAAAAAAATTATAATGGTAACTGAACTTAAATTTCTCGAGTTGTATTGGTTCCACTCATTTTTATCATATTACCCATTAGCCATTGTTCTAGTACAAAAACAGCCAAAAAACACGTTGAAATTTCGACAAAAAACACCAGACATCGAAGTACATGAGTGTTTCAATACCAATTTATAACTTTGTCGTTTTCACGTGTCATGTTTTATAATGCTCATTTATAATGCTCTATTTTAGTTTGGCGCATTAATAGCTTTATTTAAGGTATAAGTATTAGATTGAGATTCAGCAATCTGGTTATTCGGAACATCTGCATTTAAAGCATCGTTATTATATTTATCGGTATGTCTGAACTGTTTTCAGTATTATTTTAGGTGTGTCGACTTGAAATTATTGATTCCTCTGATATTTGTTCGGTGATTCCTACATACCCAATTCTTTGGTTCGCACATTTGTTTTTCTAAAGCTTTGCTTGCACCCTAAGTGTTTTATATTTCAAACCCGTCAGTTTTCTCTTGGTGGACTGGCGTTTTTTTCTAGCTTCCGTGCACTTTTTGTTCAATTCTGATGTTTGATTGGGTTTATGTTCCCCGCTGGAAATTCCGTAGAAAGGTAAAGTTCAAAAGGTTTTTTGCAGCCTCTTGAATTTATCTGATTTTCGTCTGTAGTATGCAGTGTTTGTTTAATATTCTTTACTTTCTCATGTTTCAACATATGTGTTAATTTTTTCGGATTTCTAGCATTTTCATCTTTCAACCCCTTTATTTGAACAACTGTTATGTTGGGTAATGGACAATGATTGACGCAAAACTATTGCAATACGGTTATGAAAATAAGAAAGCAATTAATTTGATTTCAATATTACAAAGTTTTCTTGGTTACTTAGAACATAATCAACTACACTACATTTTAGCCAATATTTTTATCTGACCGGAACTACCATTAAGTATAAAAAAAATATTGTCATACTACAAAACTCAAGAGGAAAATTATCTTATCTATACTTTTTCTTTGAAGAGAAATGTTAAGTTTTTCAAGCAAATTAATATCAACGTTTTTAATGTTTAACAATCCTGCAAACATGTCATTATCAATATTTTTTTAAAATCAAAGGATTCCTGAACAACCCGAACCATCTTCGATACCTTTATCTGTTTGATTTTAAAATTTGTACTGGCTTGTCAATACGAATTAACACTTTCGGAAACTCCTGTAAATAACTTACAATTTGAAATGCGACAGGTATAGACGAATCTATGGTGTTGTACATGTTCTATGGTGAACGTGTTTTTTACGAATATTCGTATTCCATAAGATCATTTAATGCTTAGCTCTTTATAAAACGGAGTACATCATGTATCTCAAGAAGTGATACGTATTCTTTTTCGCCTGAGAGGTTAAGCTTTTTGTTGCTCAAAATTTGTTCTTGTGGGCTTCCATTAGCCAGTTATTTCTTATATTTGGCAACCACATATGTTACATATACAATTCCTCGAAGTTCTCTTGTTATAATAGTGGTATGGCCGTTAAGATTTTAAACTAATGACTTCGATTTTCTATGTTGCATGTAAGGTGATTGTTTGTAAACAAAAATATATTCTCAATTTTTCATTTCCACCAAACGCTACACGTAAAACATAATTTCAAGCATTTTAACTTTTTGAAAGTTTTATTAAATGAAAGCATATTAAAGATATAAACTAAACAAGCAAGTTTAAATAAGAATTAAGAAGTCTGGTGTTGATATCAACAAACAGGAATGTTAGTGATTCTTAAGAACTTCGTTGGATTGATCTTTCACAAATCTGAAAAATATAAATTCCCAATCACATCTTTGACTTTCAATGCATTATCTGAACAAGTGATCATATACATGTACATAAACAAGTCATGCTGCACAAAGAGGTGAGCATAACAAAAATGTTTTGTTGTTTTGTCGAAATATTGTGACATCTAAGATCAACCAAGACAAAAAATTATACACTTTTAAATCACAAGATGGTGGTAATAATGGCGAAGAGATAAAGTAAAATCAATTGAGCGAAGAGTTTATGACGTGATGATATTTGATCAGAATCACAGAAGGTCCGTTGTTAAAGTAGGGCGTTCACCAGCACACTCAAACAACAATAACATTGTTTTATAAACGAAGGACAAAGGACTGAAGGTTAAGACAGAAGGAAACAATTCGATACACGTGGCAACAACGTGTTTAGTTCGTCTTTCTCTGTTCTTTTTTAGAAAATACGTATGATACTGGTTTACCAATTTTGAATAAATATGTTGATTTTTGATATGCTAAATGTATATTCCAAAGAGTAACCTCTCATCGAAGTCCGATTTTAGTATAAATAAATCAGCCTTATGTGTGCTTTGTCGTGCCTTTTCTGCCGTGTTGCGGCTTTTTGTCTATCAATTTTTTCGTGCTTATTGACTTGTCACCGCTTTGTTGATTTTTTTCTCTCGTAAGTAACGCAGAAAGCTCACAAGGGCCTTTATATTAATCAAACGCAGCATATTGTTTAGACTAATTAAAGTAATGATGCTGATAGCAATTACCAAATATTGATCATGGTTTAAATGTAATGCAAGAAATAAATTCAAACGATGTAAACTGTGTGTAACTTACCGTGCCTCACTTACAACCATCCGATACATACGGAAAAGCGCCAAGGAAATTTCCACTACAATTTAAAATTATTAAATATTCTTATAGTTTAAGATAAAGTTTCTGTTTACTGCAGACAATCCGCTTACACGGTGTGTAATATTTTATTGCTTCATAAATCATCTATTTTTTATAAAAATCAGAAAGCGATCAGTGTTTGCCCGTGTATTGTTTGGGCAAATAATATAAAGGAATATATATTTTTGTACAAACACCTAATATTTAACTTTTTATATTTTGTATCAAAACCTTATACAATTTTTGTTTTATTTTGTATAAACACCCAATAAGGTACATTTGTATTATTGTATTAAAACTTAATATTTTACTTTTTTGTACAAACACCTAATATTTTACTTTTTATTATTTTATATCATCATATATTATATATGGGAAGATTTTCTAATTACTTCATTGGTTGAAACAGTCACGTGATTACAATGATGAAAAACGTACGGATTCGGTTTTACTATTTTTAGATGATATTGACTCGGTTTTACTATTTTTAGATGATATTGACTCGGTTTTACTAATTAAAGATGATATTGACTCGGAGTTACTAAATTTAGATCCGGATATGTAGTCTGTAGAATTTGAAAGATTTAATGGACAATTTTTTAATTTCCCTACAAGACAAGTATCTAATAGAACATCCAGGCCCTGTATTGTTATTATGTTTCATTGAAGCCTTAAAAAATGTCCTTGTTTACATATATAATATAAAAATTAGGGACTTTTGTCTCGGTCAATACGTTATAAATGGACCTGGAAGAGTGATATCGACCTCGGACTTCGTCCTTGGTCGATATCACTCTTCCAGGTCCATTTTTCCGAGGTCGATATCACTCTTCCAGGTCCATTTATAACGTATTGACCTCAACAAAAGTCCATAATTGATAAATATGTATACGTTTTTTTTGTATTACTTTGAAAAACAACGTACTTTTACTTTGGCTGATAATGTATAATCACATAATACATTATTATTATATCATTTTTCATAAACCCATATATGTCATCATATTAACTTTAATGTTATTTACTTACCCCTTAGAGTAATTGCAAACAAAATATTTGAAGTTTGAAGGACAGTCAGCAACAGCACAACCGATGCGAACAGTTTTTGCCCAGATGATCTACAATATAAAAACATTGATTTCTTTTTCAATAAAATATTTTCCAAACTTTGATCTTGTCTCTCTCTCTTCCTGAAGAAATGCTGATAACAAACTGTTTAGCTTAATCTAAGTAAGATTTGCTATTCAAGATATTAAGAAACAGAACTATATTTTCGAAACTCTGAAAAGAACGACATATCTTGATGGGAAGTATTTTGGCAAGAATTATTTTTTGCACCACTACATTTATATGCCTATGCTAATTCCGTCTACTAAAAGTTGTCAAATGGAACTCTTTTCATAATGTGGGATGTTAAGTAACCAAACTCAACCCTGGTCGTTATAATCTATGCCGAGATATTTTTGAATGACTTACGTATCAACCACTTCATAAATGAGCGTTTTAAGGTGTCATTCAACTTACTTTTAAAATATTTATATACAACAATATTTAATAAAAAGTCCACTATAAACGTGAGAGTGCATAACAGCATGAGGAAAAATAGTTCGGTCAATTGACCTGTTTTCTAAAACCATTGAAAATAATTGGAATTTCATGTTATGTCATTACATATTTATTTAAACAATGTTTGCAAAACAAATATGAAAAGAAAAGTGGGGATAAATGATACAACAGAATTCAATGTATTTAAACCTTCAGAAGTCCGATAATCTGGCAAAAGTCTAAACTATGACTTTCATTTCTCCTTAAACAAATATGACCATGGATGATGAAAGAAGAAATGCATGAAACACATACCTGGGTGTAATGACTACACGCCCCTTTGATCTGACAGCCATCTGGAAATATATCGTACGTCCAGTACTGTTTCTCATTTATCCAACCATTTACACCGTATGATATCAGTTCACCGGTTGTTACACCTGTAAAAAGTGATGTGTGGCATTATTTTTATTTTGTTGTCTTCTTTGTTTAAAGCGTTAAATAAATAAAAAAGCAAATAAAATCATTGTAAAACGCCTCAAAAAATCAATCCTTCAAAGCATTAACTACATATTATCATGCTTAGATGTTGAAGAAGGTTGAGACAGATTCAATATTGTTGTTTAACTACAACTCAATAATATATCTGAGCCATCTACCGCCAGTTAAACTATATTAACACATAAAAATTAACTTATCCTGCTCTAAGGCAAGAACAAATTGAAAGGTTATTCTATTTTATATTATTGTCCTGATGTAAGCCTAAAAAGTAACATATGGCTTCTTTGGACCTTGAAAAAAATCTGGCCCGACCTAATGGCTGACAATTTTTTTCATAATCTGCATTTAAGATTTCTCTTCGTCTTGCGGTTGAAAATATAATCTGTCAGAGATACAAACTCCAGTCTTCTTTATGTCAAATGGTCTCTTAAGTGAACCCTGGCTCCAATCGCATTGTACAAATCTTTTTAATATACTCGTTTACAAAATAAAGATTAACTAAAGTATTTAAACATTACCTGTATGCCAGGCGATGTTTTCTCCAACGTATCCGTCATAGTTGAGTGATCTATCGGGATTATGCGAAAAGGAACATTTTACTGCCCAGTCTTGAGCAATCGCTGCTAATGCATTGTCCCATGTCTGAAAGAATATTGTTAGAAACAAGTTAAGGTAAAAATATCTTTAATCTTTATGAATTGCAGAATCATTAGGATAAATGTAAGTTTCTTAATTTGACAACAAAATTGAAAGATCAAGAAACGATTGAAATAAATCTGCAAAATCGTTTTACATAGCTATTTTAATACATTAAAATGTTCTTACCAAATTAGCCATTGGAGGTGAAGCCGGTGGAATCACGTTAGCTCTAGCAGTGTTATGTGGAGACAGAATGTTGTTTTTCCTAGTTGGGCCCAATGATACTAGAACTCCAATATCTCTCTTGTTCAAATTTTTTTGTGACTCGAGAAGTTGTTCCACATTTATATCAGAAACCGCACCATTTTCATCAACGGTTTTCATCCGGTTGCTGGTCTCTCCTCTTAGCCTCATCATCACATTGTGAATATTGCTGTTCCTGGCGGGGGATGACTTTGTTTGAGCCAAACAAACACACAGTACTAGGATTTGATACAACATTGCTGAGTATGAAATAGTAAACTCTTCTTACAAGACGATCTGGGATGCGTTTGTGCATTGAGAATAAACCAAAGCAGAATTTATATTTAACCTCTTCCAGCCAAACGACGCGTTTAAATTGTATTGGTTAATTTTTTTTCTTTGATAAATTGTAATTTTCGTGTTTATGGTTTTTATAATAGTTTATTGGTTGAACCGTTCAATGAATGTTTCTTGCATAAACTTGATTTGTTTGAATTCAAATTAATATTCAAATACACTGAGAGTAGCGTGTAAAACATTTTTTTTTTGTTATTAAAACAACGTTCAATCTACAGTATAACAAATTATTAACTCCAAAAATACAGAAAACCATGTTTGATGGACAGAAACCTTTAAATGTTTTAAAGTTTTTAATTTCCGAAATGACATCATTTGAAATACTAGAGATCTTAAAAAAATAAAACTGATAGAATGTCAAGTGCGCTTATTGTTTATATTTTGGTTCTTTTGCATTTGATTAATAGTGTGGGGTTATTTTACAGTAAAGGTCTCATATACTTGGGTCCGTCCCCAACTGGTAGCTATTACGACCTAATGGGATTGTTATAAGTACATGCCATTTATGTTTAACTGACATGCCATTTAAGTTTAACTGAAAATATACGTCTTTATCACTCAAATTTAGTTGCAAAATGCGAGCTTTACATTTAGTCTTTTGTTGGCATTGTAATTTTCAAGTTATTATCGGTAAGTGCAACAGGGCTTCTGATAACTAATAATTCGATCGATGGGTACCACTATTTAGCTAAGTCGGAACATTTATAATTCCATAAAATTTTAGATCTCTTCCTTCTGTTGCACAGGTAATCCTCAGATTTAATTGTTTGAACTCCTGTTTATTTAGATTGTTTTAGTAATGATGTTTGTGCATATAAATTGTCATTTTAGTTTTAACCGGATTTCCAACCTTTTGACTTTAAGCACCGCTGACAACAAAATGGCCATACAGTGCATCAAATTGATTTTGTTATTTTGTGATGCATTTTATTTTAATACCACTAGGTGCATGTCACTGCTGGTGGAAATTCAATTTATTTCTAAGGCTCTTCCTTCTGATGCAGAGGTTACCCGCAGCCTAATTTGGACTAATGTTTATCAAGATTGTTTTTGTTCTGATGTCATTGTATTTTTAAACGGATTTCCAACTTTGGATTTTAAGTGCTGCTGACGAGTTGTCAGTCAACGAAACGGCCTTACAGAGCATTAAACTGATATTGGTATTTTGTGATACAATTATTTTTACGAGAAATGTGACCATAACAAATACATTGAAGGACTATTGATAAGTCACCAGAAAGACGATACAAAAAATGACCACTACTGGAACCGGTTCAACAGTTAGAATCCTATTGGATGCAGTCTCACTGAATATCATATTTTTTATAAGTCAAAAACAATAAACATTTTCCTAAGCAAAAGACAGTAATAACATAATATTTAAACGCGGATACTTCTTTCTAATTATGTTCAAATATAATTTACAGTTTCTTTGGCTCAATCATGATTGGTTCATGATATAAAAGACTAATTTTACCTCATCGAATGTGTATTTCCCTATCATAATACATAATAGGAATCGTGGCAGGTGACCTAGTGCGTTTTTTGCTAGCTTGTAGATATTCGCCGTTTCATTTAACTTAAACGTTTTCTGATTCAAGAGCTCATCAAAAGGAGTGGTCAAGAGGAAATTCTTGTAAAGATTTCTATAATTTTAAACATTTGTCACTTAAATTACTAATATTTGGTTTATTTTTTATTTTTCATACATTCTTAAAAAAAGGTGAAAGTATCAAGAAAAGGAAGCTAACAAATTTATAGATAAGTACCTAGCTGTGTAAATACTTGCTTTTGTACACTTTGTAAGACTAATATATATCCTGCAAAATGTTTCTTCATCATGGTTGGTAGCTTTAGAGAAATAATTTTTTACATATCTAAAAATGACAAAAGACTTTTTGATGGTAGTCATGTATATTAATGGAAATTACAACTGACAATGTCAAAGATGCTACATAATGAATTTTGGTTCAATTGGTCTAACGATTTTAGCGAAGTTGACGTTGATAATCGACAAATCTGAATAAAAACAATGGCCAGTGGTAGCCATGTTTGTTAAATGTCGGAACTTTATAAAGAACCCAACATAGATTCCTCATATGAAGTTTAAGTTTATATGGACAAGTGGTAATAACGGAAATTTTTGATCGCAAAACATTTTAATTGGAAATTATTATTTCGAACTCAATAGTTGAAAAGGTTTCCAGCCATGGGGTTATTTTAAACTGTAATTGCATGCATTTCTTATCTTTTGTACACTTTTTAAGGTCTCAAACAGATATAATGCACAATATTTAATCATATATTACAAAAACAACAAAAATAGTGATGAGACTTATAAATGTATTAAGGTTTCAGTAACTAATTACTTAATTTATAATCATACCCATGTGTCTCGCTTGTCATTTTGTGCACGTTTTGTGAAGCTCGGAACATTGGGTTAAAGCTGTGTTCGTGTCTATTCTATTGAATTTTAAAACAAATGTAATTTAGATTATGCAAAATTCTGGTTTAAATAAGTTAATTCTAAAGATTTGGTGGTCATGTTACCAGATCATCGCCTCGCTGGAGTAATGGTTTGCGAGCTCGTCTTGAATGCGGAAGGTCGCGGGTTCGATCCCCGGTCGGGTCAAATCAAAGATATTTAAATTTGAACAGTCTTATTCTTCGCAGCATTAAGGAGTAAGAGCAAAATCTGGTAAGAATAATATGTCAGGGTAAAGTGGCATGTCTTCCTGCAGACTGTTGCTTTTGTGAGCTAGTACGTTAAAAATCCGGTTCGGTGTGTCGGTCTAGTACAAAGCGAGTTCACTCATCACCATTCATTAATATGCTTTCGTTCTGAATTTTCAAGAAATATTTGCAGCTGGAGTTAAGCAACATTCAATCAATCAATCAATCAATCAATTAATCAACTCAAGATCTTTTTATTTCGTTTATAATAGCATCTGCCTCCCATTTATACAAACATTCGAACACACTATTTTTTAAAAGTTGCTAGCGACGACGAAAAACAACTTTATATTCACTCGTTTAAAGCATACATCTACTTCCGGGAAATATTCTGCAAAACACTGACGGGAATTTTATTTCAGATGAATATCTTATATTGGCAAACATTCTATTTTCTTGCTATGGGTGTATGTATTTCTTGAAAAAAAGTTGTTTAACCAATAATAAATAAATTGTTGCTCAATGTAAAAGTGAAACAAATGTACCTGACCGCAACCTGGCCAACAAATATAAAAAATATCATCCACTTAGATAGTAAAATATGAGGTTTGCGTTTACTCAATTAACTAGAGGACTGAACCTGTATAACTCAAGTGGCAAAAAGACTAATAACTACTTCCCATCAATTTTACATTTCTATTGTCTTTGACAATATTATCCAATCAGAAAAAATATTGTTGATGACAGCCATGCTTACAACCCAATCTCAATTGAATTATGATATTTTGTACAGTTTTTCCAATGGATGAATCCTTTCAAGTTGTAATCTACTTGTTGAAATGGTTTCAGATGTTACCAACCGGTAAAAAAAAACACAACTGGCCATGTCAGCCGTATTTGTATTTGATGTAAACGAATAATGAACCTTCTATTAATGCTTTATACCAAATATCAGATCATTTAGCCAAAAATAGTTTTTATTAAACCAGCCATATAAAAACAAAAAGTGTTCATGATGGCCATATTTGATTTAACATCAGGACAAAATACAAAATCGTCGTAATTGACTATCAATATATATTCTGCAAAATGTTTATTCATCATGGTCGGCAGCTTTAGAGAAATAATTTTTTACATAACCAAAATGAAACAAGACTTTTTGATGGTAGCCATGAGTATTAATAAAAATTACAACTGACAATGTCAAAGATGCTTCACAATGAGTTTTGGTTCAATTGGTCTAACGGTTTTAGCGAATTTGACGTTGACAATCGACAAATCAGAAAAAAACAATGGCCAGTGGTAGCCGTGTTTGTTAAATGTCGGAACTTTATAAAAAAAAAAACCAACATAGATGCATCATATGAAGTTTAAGTTTATATGGACAAGTGGTAATTAAAGGATTTTTTGCTAAATGAGAAAAGTGGTCTGATTGGAACGAAATTACGAACCTATCTAAAAAATCTTCCATAGATGCTTAGTCATAATGTTTTTTTTTATCCAGCGGATCGCAAAACATTTTAATTCGAAATTATTATTTCCAACTCAATAGTTGAAAAGGTTTCTAGCCATGGGGTTATTAACTGCAATTGCATGCCTTGCTTATCTAAATTAAATAAAAATTATAGGAAAGTAAATAATATAATGTAAAGATTCATCTTAATAAAATGCTTTAAATAGGATAATAAAATATGTACATAAACTTTTAAATAAGTATGATATGATTTTTTTAAATTATAGATAAATGATGGTGACAGAGAGTAATAATCATTGAATATAATTATACAATGACATAGATGGATAAACGGTTTAGGGTTAGGGCGGACACATTTATACAAAGAATATAAAACTGTCGATTCTCAACAAATATAAGAAAAATAAAACTATTATCTTATATTTTTCGGTATAGCATGGTACACAGTGTCAGTGACTATGAATCAGCAGCAAATAAAACACAGAGTTGTAGGAAAACGGTGAAATAACGTTGAAATCTTTATAGCCCCAAAGACCAAAACCATACACCAGGAATTTACTCTAGAAATGTTATTATTCTACTATCATATATATTACAAACGGTTAAACACTACGCATATTTCACCTATCTTGTAATACGGAAATCTCCTGGCTTTAACCCAGTTAATCATTTCCAATTCGTTCCCTTCTTTCGTTCATCACTGCAAAGTCCATTATAGAAGTACCGCAACAATATAGAAAATGACACGCTTTTTTATTTTGTTTTTGTGTTATATTGTCAATTTCACTGCTTGCTGAATTCAACACTTTCCTTCCTAGTTCTTAACTATTTCTCCCTCCAAAACATATCAATTGATTTTCCAGTAACTTTCTCGACAACTATTGGCAAGTACAACAGACAAAATATTTGACAATAGTGACCTTTCCAATTTGCAAGTTTCTATTTATAATCAGTAACATTGCAGCAGCCCCTTGTTTACGACGTTTTATAACGAAGCTTTTATTTAATACAAGAACTTGTAAGCAATGTACTAAATTTCTTTATGTGGTTCAAATTCTTACAATTACACAAACAGGGATATGAAAATCTTTGGATGGCGTATTCATTTTATAAATTTTATGGTTGCATAAAAGGAAGCGAAAGAAAACCGAAAATATAAAAATAGGAGATGTGGCATGATTGTCCATGAGACAGCCACCCACCAAGTGACAGTAGAATTTTAACTT
>JAULBM010290619.1:0-15746 GCA_032357055.1 Geukensia granosissima | reverse complement strand
ATTGATTTTTATAGGAGTACATGTCAATCTGGCAAATGTCTTTTGTCCTTGACCTCAATTTCATGGTCCATTGACTATGGTCAAATTTTTTATGCTAATGTCTATTTCTCATTTACTATAAGTGGTAGATCAACAATATTGGGTGTGCTTATTGGTTATTGGCGCTATTACTAGCCAATATAGCTTGATTAAAAAATTATTGTGTCCACACTTTTATAGGGTCAAAGGCACATATACAGGCGAGACAATTTTGTGTCCACACTTGTTATATTTAGCCCTAAAATTGATATGTTTTCATATTTACTTATTAGGAAAGGCCTTATTTAGACCAATTTTTATCAGGGATGTCAGAGAAGCAAAATTATAAAAAAAAATTATAAAATAAATAAATAAAATAAACACGCATAAAATGAAAAAGAAATTTTAACTGACATATAAGTAAAGCAACAACAACTCCATTCACGTCTCAGTATTGCGATTGAAATTTTGATTTCCTCAACGGATGCAATTAAAAAAGCAGAAGATATTAATTGTTAAGTATCTAATTTTAATTCTGGTTGTATGATAAGACAAATCTGACAACCAGTCAACGACGTAATAAATGAAACGCACACACAAAAATCAAATATGCATCCGCTGCTGAATACCGTCTAAAAGCAGAGACAAAACTAACGTTTTTACCTTTTTCTTTTTATCTTTTTAGGCTCTGATTTTTTCGACTTTATTTTCGTAGTTGTTTCAATTTGATCTTTATTTGAAATGTTCCAAGTTGCATTTCTGTGGAAATTTTAAATTCTATGTACCAGTTGTTAACGGCTTATTTGGTCAAGAAACTCAAGCCGTTATGCACGATGTAAGCACTACCCTTGGGGTATACTTATTTTTAAAAAAATTAGAAGGAAAGCAAGCGAAGGATAAAATATCTAGAAGGTGATTCTCAAGACGTTAATCACAAGTATTGTCTGGGTTCTAAATTGCCCTTCATTCTGTTATAAGATAATCAATTACTGATTGTCTTTAATTGAGAATTTTATTTCTGTAAGACATCTTAACATCGTAACCCCTCATTAGCAACACATAAAGGGGATACAATCAAGTTTTCGTACACGTCAACCGCAAATGTGATAATTGAAAGAAACAAAAGGTCAGTTAGTTACGTTAACTAATTGTCTTTCCCTATAAATGAAATTAATGAAGTGTTCATATATATATACCATGAATAATCACGAGTAATCACTGTGACCGTTTTTAGGAATAGAAGAGTTAATGCAGTTTTGTATGTAACATCGACTTTGACTGTTGGTTTTCTTCATTTCCTTGTCAATAAAAGGCAAACTGATATGCTTTCCACACTTTTTTGGTCAATTTTACCGTATTGTCTTTGAAATTAAAAATATTATAACATACAGTCAATACGCAATATAAAAGCCTTAATCACCTATCAAAATATCCAATTTTATTTATTTAAATTGAAATTGAAAAACGAATGTCAGTATAATTTAACAATATATTTTTTTACAACATGGAAAATTGGAACCTTTGTAAATGAAAATAAGATAGCTGATACTTTAACAGCAGACAAAGTTTCAGAAAACCTACAGGCAACGCAATGAGACATATGTCTATTAAGATACTTTGAACCAACCTACTGATTAATTTTGTTTGCAATTTTAAGGATGTTCGCTACTCTGTTTGAAAATATTAAATAACTGTGATAACTTTTAAGAATATTTATGTTGCAGCAAAAGAAGCAGTATAAAGTAATGGGTCTGTGTGCTTGTTTTTAAGATATAATATTTGGTAGGAAATGGGGTTTCTCTTGCTTTTCCATAGGTTTTGTCTGAGTAGGTCCTGCCAATTAAAACCCAATAAGAAATAACAAGAATTTCATATAAACTTCTTAAATGTTACTTTTAAGTGTTTTTAATGAAATTATGAAAAGAAGATAGGTGGTCAGTGGACATAAAATGTCAATGCTATGAAATGGATAAAACCAGAGTAGTTCGAAAATCTGACCAAAATGGCTGAACTTGAGCAGCGAACATCCTTAATATTTAACTTCCAGATTCAGCTACAAATTTTAACCAGTGCCAAAATAAATATCTGACTAACTACTATAAATCGTGTCATTGATTGAAATTATCGACAGTGTTATTATTTAATGCGTACTATGTTTGTCTTTTTTGTTGGCTTCAAGCTTGTCCGTCTATTGATTTAACGATTTCTGTATATCCCTTTGGTATCTTCAAACTCGTTTTACTACCTTCTCACATAACTGTATTAGCCATGTTTGTTTGATACAAACTCGGTCAGTGTAGCTACTTTCTCACATTGTTGTCTAAGCCTTACCTGTTTCATACAAAAGCATGACTGTATCAATCTTTCGATTACTTTGATTTAATATATGTTTTTTGGTATGATGTTCTACACTTGAATCTGTCTTGAATCTGTACAGGGCATCATATTTATTTATAACATTCCTCCATTGATTTGCATAAGAATAACAAAAAACAAGAAATGACCTAAAAACGGGAAATGCATTGTTTTTTTTAAATCTGAATCATGACAATCTGGATTTCACAGACATTATGTCGCTTTCTTCATTATTGTGACTAAAGAAAAACTCTAACAACAAAAAGTACTGATTGATTCAAATTAAGAAACCGTTACGGTTGATTAACATAACAATAAGCGAAATAAACAGAAAAAAATTATCAGAGATGTGGATAAAATCATCAAGTGACTTTAGTCTTTTCCAGACAGAATCAAGATCTTAAAGTGTTCATATCGTATTGAACATAATATGAACACTACACCATCCTCTATACAGCACATGTAAATGCGTAAAATGTCGAAGACAACATCTTCATGTCCATATTCAAATGGTTAATAGCTACCAATAAAAAAATATTTTAACAAATTAATTAATTTATTAGTATAAAACAATAAATTTCGTCCACTGGAGGCTGGCCACTTAGTAATTAAAAACATGTCTCTCGGCAAATTAATGTAAGTTAGTGAATGGGTACTGACATTACACTTTACTTAATGAAAACAATAATGTATATTAAATGAAAATTACTGAAAGCAAGCAATAAGCACATTGATAAACGATTTTGAAAACATTTTTGATAAAAAGAATTTGATGATACCAAAGGGGCAGACAGAAATCGTTGAACTACAATGAAAACGAATAAAACTACTGAAAATAATATTGTTAAACGCTCTAAGGGCAATTAAGGAGAACCAGCTGATAAACACATTAATGCCAACTAATGAAATTGGGATGTGAAGCACATTAACGACAATTAATAAAACAATCCTGAAAAGCAAATTTCCGACAATTAATGACAACCATTCTGATAAGCACATTAACGACAACTATTGGAAAAAGTCCTGATAAGCACATTAACGACGGTTAATGAAGACAATCCTGATAAGCACATTAACGAAAATTAATGACAACAATCCTTATAAGCACATGAACGACAATTAATGAAGACAATCTTGATAAGCACATTAACGACAATTAATGAACGCAATCCTTATAAGCACATAAACGACAATTAATGAAAGCAATCCTTATAAGCACATTAACGACAATTAATGAAAACAATCCTGATAAGCACATTAACGACAATTAATGAAAACAATCCTGATAAGCATATTAACGACAATTAATGAAAGCAATCCTTATATGCACATTAACGACAATTAATGAAAACAATCCTGATAAGCACATTATCGAAAAAAAAAATGAAGACAATCCTTTTAAGAACATATCGACAATTAATGAAAGCAATCTTGACATGCACTTTAATGACAATTAATGAAAACAATCCTGATGAACATATGCAAGACAATTAATTAAATCATACGCATATTAATGGCAATTAACTATAGTAGCAGTCTAATGGCAATTACAAAACAAGGCGGATAAGCGTAGTAAATGCAATTTACCCGACGAAAAGCATATCAATAACAACAATAAGAACATTACTGTGTGAAAAAATATTATTATTATAACAAACAAACAATCCTACCCTTGTTGTCATTCGTGCCATAAGAAAAACAATGAAGACATACAAGCTTACAAAATGTTTTGCACTGAAAATTAAAGCATCTGTTGTATTGGGGCCTAGTGAACGACTGGTCAAGGACGTCGATTAAAAATCCTTGTAGACTATCTCCTGTACAGCGTGAGTTCGTGTCTGACGTTGAAGAATAGTAAAGAAAAAGGTTAGCGCATGACTCGCCCGTGATAAGGTTTGTGAGTTAATTGATTAAGGTCCGTGTTTCTCTCGCGGCATTCCGGGTTCCTTTACCAGTGAAATTGCCGGCGGCAATAAGACTGAAATATTGTTGAAAGTGGTGTTAATCACACACAAACATACCTGGCTTTAAAGAACAATAAACGAATAATTTAACGTATCTCTGATACTGTACGATTAACGTTATACTTTTTCTATTTTAAACTTAAAAAGGTGCCGTTTAGTTTGCATTTGAACACATTTTCATTGCAAAATTCAGGCATATTAATACGTAAGTAGATTTTTATCGACGGTTTTAGCAAAATCTTCAAGATATAAAAATGTTTACCTTGAAAGTACTTTTAGGTTAGCTAAAATCACAATTAAGGTAACTTAGACGCTATTTTGGAAATTTAAAGATTTTTACAATTACTAAAAGGCTGCCTTAGTCTTTAAAATTATCTATCATAGTTATCTACAGATACCGTTGAATAATGACTATTTTCATTTTAATTATAACCTATTAAAATATATATTTACCCTCTTACGGCTAAAGTCTCAAATTGAGAACAGTTGTAATTTTAGAAATTTATTTAAGGCTTAAAATAAACTGTTTCAATGCTTCCATTTTTATAGCTTATTCGTTTAAATTTCTAAAATCCTATCAATATCCACAGAAATTATAACATATTTTAAATTGAATATAGAATGATTGTCAATGATTGTATGTGCCACAGACATCCAAACCTCCACAGGTTGTCCTAAGGTCTTTATCAATGGCTACGACAAGCTGAAAAAGTCCACAAAATAACATATGAAATAAATTTTAAAGCATGAACAGTGTCAAAGCTGTACAATATACGACAATAACACATAAAGCATAATTATACTCTCGTGTTGTTTGAACTTTCGTGAGAGTGTTATATGGTCTAATTTGTCTTAAGGTGCGTTTAGACGATCAATTTTTTTCATCAAACTTGCTCATATTCCTTCAGACTTTTACTGTGCACCTGCTTTCAACTCGAGTTTGACAGTGTAAACACCCTATCCAACATGTTTGACAACTCCATCAAATATTGGTTGCGAGTTGAAAGAGTTGTCCTTCATGTTTGATGGGGTGTTTACACGGTCAAACTTGAGTTGGAAACAGGTGCACAGGTAGAGTTTGAAGTAAAATTGATGAAAAAGTTTGATCGTGTTAACCCACCCACCTTTAGAATTTATATATTTTAGACGACTTTTACCATTTGACTACATCCTCGGTCGATTTACCTTTCTCATGTCAGTATTTCCTTGCATCGACCTAATGCAAACGGTATAATTTTATATTTAAGGCGATGACGACAAAAAATGGATATTTTAAGAGTTTCAGATGAAATCATAATCGTAATCACTGCTCGGCATGTCGTGTTTGTTAAGATACTGGAAATAATTTCAGTCTCAAATATCTAAATTCCCAATTCTTAAAATCTTTGACATTCTACACCGTCCAATATTACCTCAGTAATTTCTTACCGTCTCGATTGTCCTTGGACAGCCTGCAAGCCTCAAATGTGGGAATCCGATGGTTTTTCTTCTTGTGAATAATACCAAAGACATTTAAATTATAATTGTTTTTCCGTTCAGCACATTATATACTTGATATTTTTTATCTTTGATACAAAGATATTTATTCGAAGTCGAATTAATGTGTTTATGTATTGTTAATGTATTGTTATCATATGCGCTGTAACGTGAACATCCGGTTTGGCGTGGTGAGGATTCGTTCATTTATTCGTTATTTTCACACCGATATAGCAAAGTTCAATTTAATCAATCGACAAACTGATATTGTTTTAGACAATTGCAATCTTTCTAGTATCATTTTTGCAATCTGTTTTTAACTGCTTTATTTTTTCTATTTCATTTTAACATTTGATCACAAAAACATTAATGTAACGCCCAAATTCTGTTGCATGTGCCTGACCCAAGAAATGGCTCTTGGTCAATAGATGGTATTCGTAAAATATATGTAATCTATTTGCTTTAATTGTTAAATTTACTTATATATTAATATTGACATTAGGGTATTTCGCCTGTCATTTAACAGTTACAGTTTTTTTTGTAATCGGGGATGGTTTATTTTTCATTAAAAGGAGGGGGATTCCACCGTTGCTGAAGGCCTTGTAGGGAGCTCTAGGTTTAAACTAGTTGTCAACTAAATGGCCATACAGTGCAGTGTATCAAATTCAAATTTGTACTTTGTGACACATTGATGAGAACTTTCGGTAACTACTTAGGGAGGTTCGATGCGGTCTCCTTGACTTGACATTTGAGCCATATCTTCTCCCTCTTTCTCTTACGCACATGCATGAGATGTATAAGTTTAAATGTCCAGCTGATGTTTGAAAAAGGAGCTTCCATAGTAGCAGATAGTAATAGTGATATCACTTAACAAACCACACTTAGCACACACCCATAGAGATGTGAATCGCAAATATCGCATTATACCGAGAAAACATTCTCGTGTCTATTAACATAATTTCTCTTGCGTACCACGTTTATTCTTCAAAACATGATTTCATTTTATATTTTAGATAAAATGATCTAAATCTCATTTAGATTTTCTTGGATGCTTATTTCTGCCTTTATAAATTCTGCATTATGAGCAACAAGATTGTTTGGTGAGGTAACACGAAATAGGTTCGGGCTTTTGTCTCATGGAATATCGTTCCACATCAACTATCGTTTTTAAATCTATGATATTAAATCATGGGAAAGAAAATCACCAGAAATGTTATTTAAAAACATTAAATCAAATTAATGAAGATATAAGCACATTGACAAACATTTTTTTATATCAAATAAAAAATTCGCAGAAACAGACAGATTATTAAAACTTTCATTTTTATTCTATTTTGAATGTAAACAACAACAGTAAGACTCAATATTGCGGCAAGCTCGAATTTAAATAAAGGACTATAGTGATCTGTTTTGAAAAACGAGTTCTTTTAAATTGACGCATTTGACGTTTCCGCCATAAAAGCAACAACCAACAGTATCAGGTGTCTAAATTGTTCAACTGTTTACCAAAGAGTCACTATCCTTAATAACAGATGTGTGAGATACTCGTTATGCTTATTACGAAAGATATACATTGCATAATTATGTGATTTCCAATAAAACTGACGTAAATATCTCACCTGTTTACTCCCCTACGCAACCCGCTCAATATGGACAAGCTGTATTAATAGAATATGGATTATATGCCAGAAAAACACTTCCTCATCTTACATAACTTCGAAACTAACATTGCACTCAAAGCCGTGTTTAATTTCATGTAAAGCTCTCTTCTGGATTAACATTAATCAGACAATCTAGGGGCCACAAAACAGGAAGAAAAGTCAAACTCGGAAATTTAAACAAAATCTAATGGTCTTAAAATTCATCTTACTAAACTTATCCGTAAAGTATACCTTAACGTATTTAACTGTCAGATAAATTATTTAACTAATTGTAAACTGATTTAAATAAAAGCAATACAAACAGAACAGTCACTGTCTGTTTTAAATCCTACTGAAAAGTAACAACTCAGAAAACGCACATATTCAATGAACATTGCAATTATTGAAATAAGTAAATAAGCAAAAAAAAAAAATATGCCGGTTTTTAATGGAGATTATAGCATTTTCGGCAAAACAGGATTGAAAATAATACAACGAAAATTATTGGAATTATTGCATTTATTGTATTTGTTCTAATTTACAAGCTACTTTGAATTACAACTAATTGTTAATTACTTGAAGGCAAATAAAAAATGTTTATTTAAACTACAATAAGTATTCTTTCATATTGTCTAAACTCTAGGTAAAAAGTTTCAAAATCAAGTAAAATTAGGAATGTAAGCTTCTACTATTTAGCATTTTGGTCGGCTTCTCGCTCTTCTCTGTTTTTGTTTGCTTCAAATAAGTTAAACTGTTTTCCAGTGAGCGATTATATTTCAATATTTCTAAAACATATTGATTTGGAAATGCGATAGAAAAGAAAGTCGAGAAACAGCAAAACCGAGATCATGACTAAGTTGAAGTTCAACCGGAAAACGAAAGACAGAAAACTGAAAAAATACGGACACAGCAGTAATTTGGGCATAACTCAGGTGGTCTTGAAGCATAAAAGTCCACCTCCGCTAAATTATAGGAATTGTCAGTTCAATGTGTTGAGAGGACCCAGTCTTAGGCATCATAGCCATTTGTGGAGTTGAAAAGAAATTCTTAGCACAAATTTCTGGGTTTTGAAAGACAGAATCCAAAAAACCTGTGAAAGCCCAAAAAACCCATTGTGCTGCCAAATGATCTTTAACCTGAGAACGATGATCGACCATTTTATATGCTTATTTCGTTCTTTCAAGCTCTTTCAAAGAAACTTCTTTTCTACTGAAACAGCAAGGCAAAATGAAACCAAAGTGAATGGGAGGCTTCTTTGTAATATCCTTCATAGGATTGCACTTTTTGTTCTGATCAAACAACAAATATGTCAACATGGGCAATTCTTTTTTCTTTTTGGCTAATTCAAAGAAACTTCTTCTCTGCAACCCCAAGGCCAAATGGAACCAAACATGAAAGCAGGTATCTTTGTAAGGTCCGTAAATATATTGCTAATTTCTTCTCAATCTGACAACATATATGGTCACCATGTGCAATACTTAATCTCTGATTGGCTTAATTAAAGGAAACTCATTTCCTCTTAAACTGTAAAGCAAAATGGAACCAAATAATTGCAGAAATTATTTGTATGACAAAGAAAAAAATCATTTGCCTTTCTGCTTAACAAATACTTTTAACCTTTTGTGAACCCAAAACGGTTGACGTTTAATCAATGCTGGCTCACCCATAGTCATTATACGATTTCGTATGTACATGGAAAGCGTTTTAATGCTGATCACTGTGCGAATATCATTTTAATATTCATTCAGCAATATTGAATAACCTTTTCAAGCTATCGTAATATTTTCAACTGAAATGCACATGATAAAAAAATTTCGCGTATTTTAGTGCTCTTGGGAACTTGGAAAACTGCATCCAGAAAGTATCAATCCATGGAAGAATTAAGGTTATTATTTCAAAAATTAAAAAATCTGAATGTTTCCTTCAGTTTAATGGATTAGTGCAATACACACGTGTCTGTACAAACATATTGCTGGGCCCTCTGTTGTTTCCGTGTATCCTTTAGCTCTTACTATCTATTTTATATATTTTTTAATATTGCGCCCTTGTTGATGTAATCACTCCAAAAATTTTACAGTGGAAGCCATAAGTTTTGTCTGCCAGTATTGAATATCATTTTCATTGATAAAAACGATCTTTCAAGGGTCATTAAAAGGTTGCTCGCCTTCTTCATAAGGAGGTTGTATTTCAAAATCTGACACAATAGCAATTGAGCCCTCACCATGCCGTGGAATGACTTTACAGGATTGCAGCTGTTGTTTTTAAAGACGCAGGCATTGTTTACCCTTCCGGAAAACCTTATTTTACTCCTGGCTTTTTGTGGGGCCCGCATTGTTCCTAAATAAATGTAAGTATTAAGTTGCTTTTAATGTTTATTCATGTGGTGTTCGTTTTGTTCTAGGGATTGTTGTGTTTATCCAATTGTTTCCTTCTTTCTGACCTTAAGTTTTATGTTGCAATCTATCTTAAGGTGTCCGTGATGTATAACGTTGATAAGTCCTTTTATTTTTGTTATTCATATTTTTGTAGATACTTCCGTTTGATATTGAGTAATCATACTATTGAAAAATAATACCAGGATCCTGCTACTTTTTTTCATTTTTTTATCACTAGTATATGGTTGAATTTTACGTTTTTCGATTGTTTTTTAAAGTGATTATCAACCACAATGGAATGATTACCCACGTAAAAGGCATTTTAGAAGAATGCTTTCAGACAATATTTTAACTCTAACTTAGGAGTAAGAACAAATACTGGTCGGCCCAGAGTCAGAATAATGTGTCTGGGTAAAGTGGCATGTCCTCCTATGGACTGTTGCTTTCGTTAGCTAGCACTTTCAAATCCGGCTGTTGGACAGTACGCGCTATTCAATCAATCAGTCAAAAATATATTTTTTTTTTCAATTCAATATTAACTGTATTGTATATATCTTGTTATATACTATTATGTAATGCAAATAGGAAATGAAACAGCCGTCGACCAAAGTCAAAATTATAAATTATATTTAACATCTACAGGCCACTTTCAGAGCTATACTAAATTATTAAATCAGAAAACTAAAAGAAACCTGTTAAACATAGTATATTGAAATAACGCCCCTGATATATCACAGAAGTCCTTTTTAATTCATAAGCTTACATATTAAAGGTGCATTTTGCAATAGATATATTGCTTGACGTTCGTGTAGGTGGTTTCAAATATGAATTATACATGCATATTACTCAATGATCAAACGAAATTCATTATATTTAAAATTAAGAAGAAACCATTAATCAAGCTGTAACAAATTGAAAACGTAAAGTTCATATATATATAGTTCTCTTATTTTATATTAAATACGCAGGTCGCTTTAATGTCGTGTATGGAAGTACTGCAGAAACTACTTCCGGTCTACAACATAATTTTATGTTATGTTTGCATTCGTAATTGACATTTTCAGACATCTTTAAATTATATTTTCAGACTTACATGGGCAGATAATGGAGAAAAGCAAATTCAATTTTATCTATTAAATTCAGACAGTTTAATTTTCTTATAAAAAGAAAACGTGCTTAGTAGCATAAACAGTAAAAAACCTTAAATAATGATGGCTGGATATTAAAAAGCACGTATAAATGTCATGTTGTCTTTCAATTTCGCGTCTGGCTAAGATTAACGATGTTATTGGCTTGACAATATAAAGATATAGAACCACATCGTGTTGGTTTTAACTCATCATTTCGGTAAATTGAAAATTTGATTTCTTTATAATACTAAGACTTGATAAGACGTCAACTTGTTGTGCTATCATTTAGTTTGTGTACGGTCAGATAGTTTTGAATTGCCACAATCTTTATTCTATATTTGAGGATGTAAACAGATAAATCACGATATGTATGAACGCTTTGCGATAACCCGGCCAAACTTTTCATGCCAAATATTGAAGGAAAGGTATATCCAGACTGGAATTTTTGATAACACACATGCCATACAAGTTATGCCTGTTTTTCAAATTAAAAATGTAGCTTAATTAATTTTTTGGTTTTTTCTCAAAATTGCAATGTAAATTTACTTCCTTTTAAATTGAAGGCAGGGGAAATGGGGCTAAGAATATATATCCATACATTTCGCCCGTTGAAAAGTATTCATTTGGCAAAGTTCTGTCCTATCAATCGTTCCACACTATTAAAAAAGATAATGTGTTGCGGAAAAAAATATTTGACAGAAACACAAATCCCCAGCACGAAAATCAGACCATTTGAATCTAAAAAACAATGAAACGTGTAATGCTTATCGACTTTATTTTGACGACAAGCGGTTCGACAGCGAAAGTCTCACGATCGAAAATTGTTTTAATTATTTACAATTTGAAAGAATGAATTTGGAATAGAAAAGACAGAATTTACATCTGTAATACGTTGTTAACAATACTCGAAAATAAAATTTTAAATGTGTGCACAAGGCTCCTCCGATCCACCACATTAGGCATGCTAATGGCGCAAAACAGGATGATCAGTCAAAAGTAATGAATTTCTATTTAAATTCATGAACTAAATGAAATATACATCTCATGGAATAATGAACGCGAAGAAGCCAAATATAGAAATAACTAACTAGTACAGGAACTATAAAGAAATGACATAAAGTTACCTATAAAGAAAAAAAATGACAAGTATATACATTGGAAAAATAACAAATTATCATAACCAAAGTAATATTATTGTGATAACAGATAAATTGTTCCTCAAATTCACACTTGTCTGCCAACATAAACAAAAAATCGTTTGTTTCTTTTCTCCCTAAAACCGAAAACTGTAAAGTATTAGTATTCGCGGATTGCAGTTGTCGTGGATCAGGATTCATTCTTCTGTTCATGTTCGCGGGTTTATATTTTGTGGAATACTGATTATTTCTATTTAACGTCAGGTAAAATTTGGCATTTCCCAAGTTCATATTTTTGAGGACATTTTAAACCGCGAAGATGTCGAAAAAAAAAAACACCGCGAAAGATAGCGAAAACATACATCGCGAATGTCATTTCTTTTACAATATGAACCTGTATTTGTCAATGTTCATCATAAAAAGTAGTCATCGCAGGAATATAACTTACTTTGCTTCATGGAAAGCCTACACGCATGTTTGTCTCAACCATATATATCGTAATGTCTTTAAGAGCACGGGAAGGCCCACGTAACGAACCACCCGATAATGACCTTACCTGAAGTTAACAATAAGCGGTGGTTGTCTTTAAAAAATCAGAACTGCTTACTCTTCCGGAGCTATTGATTTCCCTTTGTGTTTGGTTTAGCCATGTGATGTATCTTTGTTTGCGTATATTTTTCTCACATGCAGGTCATTAGATCTCCCACGGTAATTTGCCAGTAACAATAACAGTAGATATCATTTTAGTTAGATTATTTTGTGCAATGTAAAATATATGTCCTGAACGTATAATAACATATACATATAAGAGGTAATTTAAAAACTCTTTTACCTAGTCGAAGGCAAAATTATTTCTCCCTTTCGGCATTTCATAGAATTTATTTCTCTTTATCTATTGGGATTGTCAAATGCCAACATAGTTACCCTTTTAGCACTTGTATTTGTACACAAGTTAATACGTCATCTATAAAAATGTGTTTCTTCATATTTTTTATATAAATTGCTAAATAATATATCTGGCATAATATATTTTCATCTTTTAAAAGCATTTGTTAGTGTAGTACAAATTATTTTCTTAATAAAGCCCAATTAAAGCCTACTATATTTTGTGTTTTCATTCATTGCTCGGATTAACGTGGGTGTGTAGATTGTGCACTTTATACGGATATTCCTTTCTTGTGTCGCTGATTTTTTTAAAACGATAACATCGTACTTTAAATTAAAAAAAAACAAATGAATTCTACTTTAATAGAAAATCGATAAAAATCTAATAAAGATACATTGCACTTGGTACAGCAGCACTACTATTCAATAACCATTCCCTTACCAAACTTTGTTGCAACGGGATATTGTAACACTACTGACCTTTCGTGCATTACATCACCGTGAATAACTTTCCTTCGCCAAACTTTGTTGCCAGGAGATATTGTAGCACTTCTGACCGTCCGTACATAACATCACCGTGAATAACTTTCCCTCGCCAAACTTTATTACCAGGGGATATTGTAACACTACTGACCGTAAGTACATAACATCACCGTGAATAACTCTCCCTCGACAAACTTTATTGCCAGGGGATATTGTAACACTACCAACTCTCCGTGCATTACATGACCCTGATTGCTCAGAATCATCATCTCTCCGATTTTGACCAAAGTCGTAAGTATTTCGAACAATTTTATTTATTGCTTTGTTAATAACTGCATCCTTTCGTTTGGAAATATGCTCAGAAAATATTTTCGTTGATCACCCAAGTCTTGTTCCATATGATCTTTTTAAAAAAGAAAAGACGAGTAGTTAATGCCAGAAAACAACACATGATCATTTTTTCTATGGTTAAAAGGGCGCCAATCTTTAAGTGATACATTGTATGTTTCTATGCCTCGAAATTATAGGGTGCAATAGACCTATTTTCACCCGTGACTACAGAAGAAAAAGCATAAAATACCTTTTACCTCTGATATGGAAACTTCAGTTTCAAGAAGAGAGTAAATGGGTCGAATAGTGACTAATCTACTACCACACCGATGACGAGTTGTCAATCAACGAAATAGCTATAAAGTGCATCGAATAAGTATTTTTGGTAAGATGACTACAATATAAGTTGAGTCACGAGGGTTCGATTTTCATGCTCTTGTTGTAACTTGGTTTTTTCAAGCAAGTGCAAATATCTTTTCAATATTGATTTTCTGAGAAGATATTATCGATAACATCAGTCTCTGTATCAGTTGGTAATTAGATATATCACCTTTGTCCAAATTAATACTCAATCATCCGTGTGATTTAAATCATCGAACACTTTTAAGGGTGTGAAGCTATTGCTACTAAAAATGCATCGTCAATATGATATATCTGGTGCCAAGAAATTTCTCTGGGGCCGCAACAAATGTACATTTGTCGTGCTGACATCAACCCAATTCAATTGTCATTAGCATCAGGGATATTAGGACATCAGAGGTGAAATATTTTCATCATTGTGGATTTTTCAGACGTGCTTATTTAATGAAAGGTAATGACAAGTCTGAACGATGTTATATAAAAATTGTGAATGTAAATTAAAACAAATATTTTTTAAAAGATGAACAGTTTTGCGTTTTATTGACAAGATCATTTATGCAAAAGAAATACCACAAAATTGAAATATTCGTTATCAATGTGTATTTGTAGTTTGCTGTTTGTACTTAGACATTTCCTTCTGCGTGAAAAAAAGAAACGGTATGAATGCACATAATTCATAAAGTTTAATTTTTATACCCTAGGGTCTCTGATGAAGTTAATCCATAAAAGCACCCTTACATGCAGTTAAATATGTGGATCGTGTCTTTCTGGCATATATTCCATATTCCGTCTATTAAACTACATTTACCTAGGGTATCATTGTTTTTCAATAAAAAAAACTTACCTTTAGAATTAAACAGATGTTGGTAGTTTTGGTTCCATGAGTCAGCCGTCGGCTTTCAACTTTGACTACCTCCTGACTGATAATAAAACGTGTATTCGCCTAACAGGCCCAATGTAAGTTTGGGAAAGTTTAAGAAATAATTTTCCCAAATAAGACAGCTGTAAATGCAGGAGTTATTGGGATATTTAATTATTGCGAACAAAGCAACAGGATTGTAACTTAAATAAGTAGTACTCGCATTTCGAAATTTTCTAGTCATGTCGAAAAGGCGAAAAAATAAAACTCGAATTATCGACACATTCGAACATTCGTAACATAAATGCATGAAATTATTTCTGAATTTAATGCAAATCAATATTATCCAAACCTGGAGTGAATTTCTTAAAAAAGCATAAGATGAAAATTGGTTGTAAGTGTGTGACTTTACAGTCACAATAATATTTTGACGTAAAAACGATCAATTGTAGACTTGGAATTCTTTATGAAATCCATAGCTGTTTCAAATAAATACATGTACATACGTTGGACTAGGTTTAGGGAAAATGAATAACTAAATTTTAACCAATTGTACATTACTACAGTAGTGTATTCAATCATTAATGCCAACAACCCGAAAATGCTGGAACAAAATTTTTCACATTAGTTTTGCTAGATGGATAAAAATTTTATAACCATAGTGCTCTATCTAAATTGAAAGAAATGATCATGAATTATTGTAATAAAGCTTACGAACATAATGGTATAAACTAT
>JAULBM010290609.1:0-15748 GCA_032357055.1 Geukensia granosissima | reverse complement strand
GAACTCACGCCGTATAGGTGATAGGATACAGTGATCTGTACAGGTAAGTTTAAATCAACTACCTAGACCACTCGGCCCCCCAGGCCCCCCACTGTGTTATAATAACATAAATTAAATATATACAATACCAACAATTCATGACTGCTTAACATGTTTCAATTATTTTCTGAAATGTGGAGTCTGTTATATAGTTTAAATATAAATTTGAACATTCTGTCCAAAGTTGATTTTTCTTAGCTCTAATAAGACACCAACATTACTTTATTAAATATCCTAGGCACTAATGTTGACAGGAAACCAAATGAATACTTCTTTCAATCGTCATCATTTCTTAAGTTCAATAACCTAAATATTCTTTTTAAACTGTAGTCAACAGTAATGAATTAACCTTAAACCTCAACTAGGAAATAAACAGGATATAATTAAATATGGCAATAAGATCTAAGGATGACAATGGTCAGTGACACAAGTGCCCAAAGGAAGTCAACTTATAACAATCCAATCACCAACAGAAATGTACCCAGTTAGATATGGTTTATGTTTTTTTACAAAGGTATTCTGAAGTTGTTTATCATGTTCTCCATAAAAAATCTTACTACATAATGGCTTTATTTTAATAATTTCATTAGATTAAATGCTGTCAGCTGACATTCTGTTAATACTGATATTGTTTAATTAAAAACAATATCGACTTCTTTCACTTTCATTTTCCATTTCAAGAAGTAAAATTGTTTTTATCAAACAATTGACTTCCTTCACTTTGGCTTTCCCATTCAATTTCTAAAAGTCAATATTGTTTTCAATAAAAAAAAATATCACAATCTGTAATAAAACAAATAATCTAAGATAGGGTCCTAAAAACGTCAACAGGGTTTACCCATAGTAAAATCTCCAATTACTTATGACTTGCACATGCTATGCTCCAATAACGTCGCCATGTCAATTTCACCTGTGTATGCTTTCACTGTTCATCATGTTTACGTCTGACATACTTCATGGGCTATATCTAATGATATGTGATTCCTAATCATGTTTTCCTTTTTTTTTATTTGATTCTCACCATATATCCCCATGACTGACTTTATAATACTTAAACCAGAATTGTGAGTGGGAGGTTATTGGAATGGTAAAGAGAGTTCTTGCTTTGATTTCAAAATGACTGAAATTATTCTATTAGAATTAAATTAATTCGGGAAGGTTGTAAGTTTGTATTGGATTTTAATTAGTTAACATAATCTTCTTTAAATTTTACCCTGAGTTCAGCAATATTAGATAATGTTACCTATATTTTAATCTTCAACAAAAATCTATAGTGTTATATTAACTGATACAAGTTTAAATAGACAAAAAAAAAACTACATTAGCAGCGGCCCCATTCAATATTAATGTTTTTGAACTATTTAAACTTTATAATTGTTTCTGATCTTCATATTCTAGGATTGCATATACAATTTGTGTAAGAAGTGTTTCTGTTTTTGGAAGGTATGGATGGGGTTCAATATAAAACATTCAGATTATTTCACAGAAAGGTATCATTGTTATCATATAACCAAACTATAAAATCAATTGCAATCCTAATAGTCTCACATAAAACTGCCACAACTGCACAAGACAATGTCAAAAATCATAAGTGGATCCATCCTTTTGGAAAAGGAGAGGGAGAACTTCTTTGTGGACCTTTTAATTCATGAATTTTCTCTAATTCTAAAGAAGATAACGACCAAAATTGACCCGAAACTTATTCATTTTTAGCATTTTTTGGTTACAAAGGGGGCCCAAGCCCCTGGATCCGCACCTAAAAATAGAGTATTAATTTCAAGTTTTATTTTTGGCGAACTACCGGGTATAATAACATATCTTGACTTAATTTACCTTTTTGATAAAAATTGTCAACTAAGTGATATTAAGTGCTTAAACATTGTCTAAAATTTACAAAAAATCTTACAAATTAGCATGTTTCAGCTCACGTGTTTCAGCTATTTCAGTTTTGGTCACACATGCCTGCTCACACCTCAATTTCTACATAAAGTATGTAGTTTTATAAATTACATCATATGTGTAAATATATTGGCATAAAGCTGCCAATGACTCGTGCCAAAACCTCCCAAAAATGTTACTTTTTCAAACTTTGACATCTTAATAGATAATAAATGACAATTAAAAATCAATTTCAGAAATTCAGAATTTGGGGCTAAATTGACCCTTAATGCACCTTTGCCCTTAGGTATACACCAAATTACACTGATTTTTATAAACTAGTAGATGTGGCATGATTGTCCATGAGACAGCTTTCCAACAAATGCAGTCGAAAATAAAATTCTACAGGTCATATTATAGTCTGCAATAATCATCCTATTTAATCTGATTGTTTTTTTTTAGAAAATGTTGAATCCTCAAATCGTTTATCTGGAATACTTCATTTGATTTTAAGCATCACCAAATTGGACATTTTTATTCTTTTTAAACAAGATGAAACATCTTAATCTTCAGAAAAAAATATGGTTAATTCGTTGACTCATGATTCCAACAAATAAAAGTACAAATTATCTAACGTTTCTAAAATTGAACAATTATGTAAATGAGCGTATGTCACATACTCTTTTTCTTTTTTATAACAAACTAATCATAATTTTGTATTGACATTCTCAAATGTAATATATCCATTTACATACAAACTGTACAATATAACAACAATTCATTCTTTTATAACCAAACTTTAAAAAGAAACCACAAAAAACCCTCAGTCACTGACATCATTGGCTATTATGAAACCTTACAAATGACAACATATGGTCTGTTATACTTAGACCAGAAGTCCTATAACATATACCTCGAGTATCAGATACAGAAAACTGGAGGACATTTTTACAGAATCACAAAATCATATTATATACACAGACATGTTCGTATGTTTGTACACATCTAATTTAATTAATCTTGTCTTTCTCAAATAAAACTTGTCTTGGGTTTGTTCTTATTTGATTTTTATGTGTTAAATCAAATAAAGAATGAAATTATGTTTGTCTTGCACATGTGATAAAGTCAGACAGATCAAATTGCTGATAGCAATATTTAATTCAGCTGTTTCAACAATTTAATATAACCATATTAAGTTAATTTAAAAAAATAAAATAAAAATACTGTAAACATGGATATTTTAGTGAAATGGGAATTGAAAGATTTTGCGTGGGTATAAATTAAGATTTTGTATGGTTTATAAATTTCAAGGTATTAGTCATTTCTATAGTAATTTAAATTCACATGGGGATAATTTTCATGTAAAAGTTCAAAACATGAAATAAGAGAAAATAATCCCCACACGAAAAAAATCCATGTTTACAGTACATGGTTTACAAATTTCAATTTTGCTGGAAAAAATTATTTGTTATATAAGGAAGAAAATGTCTGATTTAAGTAGATATATTTCAACAATTAATATTCCTCCTGATATGAAAGTTCTGCAAGACTTTTACAACTCTAATTGATCATTATTGAGTTATTGAAACTCCACCCTCCTCGTTTAATCTAATTATATATTTTGTGTCAACAAAATAGGGACTATCTTGACCTTTAATTCCTGTAAGGTGTAGACTAATTGCTCACTGTTAAAGTCCTTTACAGAGGGACAGCAATAAAAGTCCAGTATACATGTACTTACATTTAAGATTATTCTAAACAAGAAATTACCTTGACTGTATTGTCCACAGCTCCTGAGAACACCCTTCCCCTTGATGTAGCTAGACAGGCAACACTACCCTGATGTCTTATGAGGGTCTGTGTACAGATCATGTTATCCATACTCCATACCTGTAACACAATATCAGTATATTTAAGTTTCCCCTTGATAACCAAGTTTTATGTGGTGGGAGAAATAGATAATCTTACATTGTTGGCCATTGATAATCAAATTTTTTACAATGGCGATAGTTAAACATTCAATTTCAAGTCTTGAATAGTGATGTCATCAATCAAACTCCGCTAAATTGCACATGGCGTTGATAATCATTGCAAGCAGATTGATAATTTCTTTTTAAAAAACGGTGGAATAGCATGAAACGTGCACGTAAGGTCAATTGATAACCCTACATCCCCATCCCAATATCCTACCATATGGCTAGAGAGAGCCCATATACTACCCTGATGTCTGATGTGGGTCTGTATACAGATCATGTTTTCTGTACTCCATACCTGTTACTTAATATTGGTATAATTAGTTTTCCCTTAATAATCTCACATCCCCATTATGGCTTTGGCATGGTTAGAGAGGTCCGACCCTTATGTCTGATCATAGTGTTTTGAATACATGTATATGCAAGAAAGATACAAAGATAAAATCCACATCTTACAAAAGTGTGTAACAAATATTCAAAAGCCAAATTTAACTGCACGTAAAATTTAAAAGAAAGAATATTGACTATATGCAAAATCAAAACTTGTGTAAGTTTATTAAAAATATTCAAAAGCCAAATTTAACTATGTGTAAAGCACTTTTCTGAATTTACCTTCATCAGACACACTAAGGGCCAACACCAGGAAGAAAGTTAAATTTCATGAATTCTAGTTGATTTCATGGACCAATAATGAAATTGGCAGTTCTGGTCAGATGTAAAGGTATCAGGTAAATAAAAAATTAAATGTTGGAAAGAAGTTAAACTAGGAGTTGTTTTTGGTCACAAAAACATATGTCTCCCCCCGAGTATGCACATAATTACTGTATGATGTCTTTTCTAAATATCATATGATAAAAATGGTGTCCCATCAACGTAAGAAGTTTCCTAAAAAATCGGCTGAGTATAGTTTCAGAGGAGTTGCGCTGACATGGTCATTTTGGGCATAACTCGGTTATATGCACAACTACATATGATGTCCTAAATGCATACCAAGTTTCATGAAATTCGGATCAGTAGTATAGGAGGAGTTGCGCTGACAAGGTAATTTATGAGAATTTTCTAAGTTTCAAGGGGCATAACTCCCATAAAAATGAGACGATCAAAATTTCCCGGTAAAATGCACAACTACATATGACTTCCTAACTGCATATGAAGTTTCATGAAATTCGGATCAGTCGTTTAGGAGGAGTTGCGCTGACAAACTTTGTGACGGACACACGGACGCACGGACGCAGGACACACGGACAGGCCAAAAACAATATATCTCCCACCCATAGTGGATTGATACATAATAAACCAAGATAATAAAAGGTTACCGTATTCTTAGTATAAAGCACCAAAGGTACTTAAAAAAAATTAAAAAATGGAGTTGCAAATTAGAAAAGTGAATTTGAAATTTTGTCAAGTCCGTTCGGAAATATTTTCTGATTTCGTGGTTGAGAATCGCATGAAATGAAGAATTCTTGTTTCCATCCCCAACATTTTATGGTCCCAATATATCAAATGTTTTTTTCTAAGTATGTTCTATTCTTTGAACTTTTAAAGCTTTTTAATAGGAGGATTTTGATTAATAGAGTTAGCATGTACATCTAAAATAATAATGTTTCTTACTTTCCTTTAACAGTCAATGGAATTAAGCATACTTCATTCTTATAGCATTTGATTTCTCTAGGTAGAACTGTGTCCACAAAGTTAGGCTGTAAATAAACAGTATCATAATACAATATTGCAGCAGTTACTAAGAAAATGATGTTTCACCTACTTTTTCTGTTGTATATATGATTTATGACACCAATGTAAAAAAAACTCATATATAAAAAACAAAGAGAAAATGTATCCGAAAGACAACCCATTCAGGAAGCAGGAAGTAGACATATGGCGGACCTGAAACGGGAAGACACAGTTCAACTCACCCTGATAATGTCAATCTAACATACACAAGCTGAGAAATCTTTGGTAAAAACCGATATAAACAATGGTAAAACGTAATGCCCTTATCGACTAAAGGCAAGGGCATAATAAATTCAGTTAGCTGAAAAATTATTGAAAATAAAAAGAATTTTTTTCAAAATCTACTTAAAATAACAAATTCACATCATTAAGCTCAAACTGTACAACAGTGTCATTGTTATATTAAGTAAATATCTATTTCATGTTAATGTGTATTTTCTCATCTAATTTGATAACGAGAGAACTCAAGTGTAGAAGACTCATGTGAGAGATCAAAAGTACATAGCCCAAAGAGAAGAGATAAAATCAAAACTAACTAAAAAATAAAACAAAAACAAAAAGAACAAAAGCTTAGGCTCCACGAACTCCTTTACAAAAACACGATTGGAATCAGGTGCTCTGGAAAGGTAAGCATCTAAGACAAATAACTTATAGAAATCGAGCTAAACCCTCCCAAAACACCCAATTTACAAAATGCTGCTTTTTTCCAAAACAAGCAGACTGACCCATTAATTTTTTCTGCTTATATAATTCCAATATATCTGATCATAAAAGCTATCGCAATCTTTTAAAAACTTTGTTTTTTTTTCAACAGAGCAATGAAAATCGTTAAAATTTAGGACTGCATTTTCCTCGAAAGACATGTGCCGCAGCTTCATCTGTGAGGCTATGACAGAAAGGTAATTTATGTTTGATTGAAAGGTGCATTACTAGACTTGATTCTCATTGAATAATAAATTTAGTTGAACTGTGTTTATTAATTGAGGAGGAGTAGCGGATTAGAGAAAAGTGTGATACCGATGACTGGAGACAATGGAAGTGATCCCTTGGTTTCGCATTGCTAGACAGCAGGCGACCCAAAAATGGTAAAAGACTTTCATTACAGTAATAACAAATGTGGTTATATATTATGGTATAACGAGGTACAGTTTTTCTTAAAACTCGTTTTCAATGGTCAGGCAATATGTTACAGAAAAATACAATAATTCATTGAATTGAATTGGAAAATTGCATATTGAGTTGCAATTCAAAGTTGTTGACAATTTCTGTTAAGGACCAATGAACAAAGCTACAAAACTTACTTCCTGTGTATTATTATCCGTGACTGGCACTAGGGACTTCGTGGAATCTGCAAAAAATTTAATTTACCAAATACGAATCGAGACATACTTTAATACTTTTCAATTCAGTGCATTTATGTGGATTTGGTGATTTCTTATTGTAAGACTTTTACACAATTTGTTTGCTTTGATTATGCCATAGGTCTTGATAAGAGGAAGATTTACATCCAGCAAAATATGTTTAATCCTACTACGTTTATCATGTGCCTGCCCAAGTCAAGAATTGATGTAATTGTTTGGTATTTGGCTTTCACATTGTCTTTTATATTTAAATGTATAATAACAGATTATGCAATTTAAATGAGCAATTTCTATTTGTTTGGGGGCAATTGTAAGCTGGTAACAGAGAAGAAATTACACCCTTGTTATATGTCATGGAAGTTTTTTATATTCAACAATTTTCTCTGTTTCTTAGGGAGATGCGCAACCCTGGGAGGTGGATTATGACTTCATATCTTCTTTTTTGGATATTAAGTAGTACAACCACTTTGAAAAGTAAACAACTTGTGTTCAATTAGAACCTACCATTTTGACATTTATGACCAGTAGATCCCAGACGACATGTGCAAACAGCCTGTG
The DNA here is from genome assembly GCA_032357055.1 of Geukensia granosissima. Taxonomy (NCBI): domain Eukaryota; kingdom Metazoa; phylum Mollusca; class Bivalvia; order Mytilida; family Mytilidae; genus Geukensia; species Geukensia granosissima. The sequence goes on along the minus strand of JAULBM010290609.1, from coordinate 8,208 downwards.
TCCCTGTTGGAACAGAACAAAATCCGTCTCTATGACAATGGTGTGACTGACATGGTGTTGATGCAACTGAAAAATGTCCATATAATGTAAATAATTGAAAAACTTAAACTGAAAAAGAAATTGTGTATCAATACCATGTTCCCAAAGTTTGTGGTATAATGTTACGTATACAGTTACGCATCTTTTCAGTGATTTCCTTTAGGCCTTTGCAATGATTGTAGTCATCACTTTTTGATTTTCAAGATTTCTGTTTATTTCCCATTACAGGGATATCGTTTACCAAAATTGTGAAACTCTAATCCCAAAATATATGTAAAATGGACACAGATGCCCTTCTGATAATGCAAATTTAGTGAGTCATTTAAAGAGTTAAATTAGGTAACTGTGATCAAAACATTTATTGCAGAGGACTGTAGTGATTAAACTGATGTACCACAACTCGTCAACAATAAACGGACCTAAATATAATGTTTTAACAAAATCTTTAAATGTGAAAAGTGAGCATCTTTGTGAAACACAAATAGGAACACTTCACATGGGAGTGAATTTCACACAATTAACCATTTTATATGTATGGGGGAGAGGGAAGGGTTAAATTTAATGTAAAAAGTGAGCAAAAATTACAGTTCCTGTAACGTAAAAGATATCCCAAAATGTGTAATGTATAAATCTTGTGCATGTAACGTGTATCGTGCATATCATGTATATGTGGTTTGCGTGTATCGTATAGTCCAAATTGTGCAACGTGTATGTGCATCATTTAACGTTTTTCATTGGTCGGTTTTTATCGTGTTAATTGATTTTCAATTGTTATAGTTTAAATTTTTGTATCATTTCTGAACGAATTGAAATTAATTCTGAAAAAAAAAATCATTTTTTGAATTTCATTAATTATCTGCCTGTTATTAAAGAAAACGAGAATTTATGCTCCTATATATATATTAAAAATTTTGTCTGTCCTTAGGAGATGAATATGCATGCAATGTACAATCCAAATTTTGGGTTCATGACCAGGCATTTTTACAAAATTTGCAAACTCGTGGTATAAATTCATGCGACTAAAAGTAATGCTATTATTTATTCAAAATTTATAATTCTGACCTTAAGATAATGATAATTTGTTAGATACCTGTCTCCATATACTTTCAACAAGAAGAAAAAACTGTCATGGTATGACTAAAATGGTGTATTTGGTGGCATAAAAATTCCAAACAAACAGAAAAACTTAACAAAAACTGTACCAGTGGAATTGTTTTTCACACACACACACACACACTTGTATTAACATTTGTTGGCTTAGTAAAATTAAGAATGCTGCCTTTTTATAGAGAATTACATTGCTTGTTTACACAGTTGCCATGGTAACAGAAATATTTTCCATGATATATTTCTAAAAAGTTTATTATATACTTTCTATCTTGATCAATGGTGTATAGATATATAAAAAATTTGTTGCATTTAATATGTAAGTTGTGGTTTTTTATGTATTTTTATGTAATTCATTGTCAAATTTTAACATTTAAGTGCTGTTACCATGGCAACAGATAAAATACCATGTGTCACTTTATGTCTTGCAAGTTCTTTCAGAATTATGGTCAATAACATAGTGAAATGGTGAGAAAACCAGAAAACATGTTTAAATATGACGTTATTCAAACGATAGATTGTTGCTTATAGCAAAAAGGAAAATCATTGTTGTGACAATTATTTTTATAAAAGTTTTTAAAAAACCACGATTTGAAATCAGGAGTTTCCAATTTGACTTAATGCACTAACATCTATTTTTTATTTACATCATGTTGAAAATTAATAGAGAAAATTGGTTTAGGCAAAATTGCATGGAAATATAGTAATTTTATGAAAATGAAACATCGGTCAAGTGACCTGTTGCCATGGTAACAATAGACTAATGTGCTGACAATGTAGATTTGGTATTTCTATTTTAATATATACCAGTTAATTAAACCTATGCAAACCAAAAACCATGAAAATATAAGCCATATAAGAACACCTTTTAAAGTGTGGTTTGACCATAAAAATGTGCGACAGGGAAGGGAGTTAATACACAGTGTACAACCCAAAGTTTTTTGTTTTGAGACACGACTTTTGTTCAAATTTTGTATAAAATAATGCGACTAAAGAATTTGACTATTTTATAATTTTAAATTCAAAATTTACAATTCTGTTCTTGAAATGAATACAAAATTTAAAATCCAGATTACCTTTGGTTTGCAAGAAGACATTTTTTTTAATCTTTGGAAAATTTTGGGTATGAATTCACGCGAAAAAAAAAAAAATGCTATTTTTACATTCAGAGTGTTGACTTCACAATGTATAAACCAGATCAATTTTGGTTCAGGGCACGATATTTATGCGAATTCTAGATCGAATTGATTGATTGATTGAATTGTTTAACGTCCAGTGGCAAATATTTCATGCTCATGAAACAATAAATTAATAAGTAACCTTTTGAGTATGGGTTTTTAGAAATGACACTGGGAAAAATTGCAGGGGGAGAGTGAGAGTGGGGGGAGAGTGGAGGAAAATTTAGCCTTGTAACTGACCGCCTACTGACCACTCAAAATCAGCTGTTACAAGGGGTCTTTGACAGGCTTAGGACATTGGATTTCCTAAATTAGGGGCGTCTTTCAGGTCTCCTTCTAGACGCATTGTGAATACATTCCCCACAACCAGGGATGCCTCTTTAAGATGACTAGTGCCTCCAGGACAGAGATACCTAGTGTCCCCGGCACAACCTTTGCGAAGGGGAGTAGATCCCTCGCACACTAACTTAGCAAGGGTTCTACCTGCAGGCCGACAGTCTATTTTTATATATCAACCGCCCTCAGGGTGTCAATTTTATATTATGGTATAAGTTAATGGAACTTAAGATTTTATGCTATTTTCGATTCAAAGTTTATAATTCTGACATTAACAAATTAACAAACAATGTATAATGCCGATTATTTTTTGGTTCCGGGCAAGACATTAAAGCATTTTCGGAAATTGTGGTATTAATTTATGTGACTAAAGAATGAATGACATCTTACATTAAAAAGGATTTGGTGCGGTAAGGGCTTTATTTGATCTAAAATATTTTTTTTGCATTCAAATAATTTTATTCTTAAAATATTTCTGAGGTGTGTTATCGGTCAGAACAGGTTGAATTTACGAATATAAATGCAAGGTATTTGAGATTTTGAGTGAAGAACATGGAGACATAAATGACTTTTTGGACAAAATGGCCAATTTATGCAATTTTGACAACATTTTTGTACTAGGAAACATAAAGCGCATGCAAGAACTGAGTAAATATTTATACGTGAGGTAAAATTAATTAAAAATGTATCAGCTGAAAAGTTATCTAGTTGGTTTTAGCACTGGGTCGATATTTCTGGATAAAAAAAAACATTCAAAAATAAGGTAAATTTACGGTTTTTTAAGAACAAACACAGATTTGGCTTTTTGATGACGACATAATTATACCTATTATGATGTCATGCGTTCTGAAATGGCAATTTTTTCATCCATTGGAATCTCAACTTTTATGCAAACATGAAAGAAACCCCTAGGTGAAATTTCAAAAATCCTGAAAAATTTAGGCCATTTCAGCGCCTTATCACACATGGTCTTTTTTAATTCCGACATTAAGATACAACTACACAATGTATATTCAATGTTATTTTTGGTTTGGAACAAGACAGTTTTTCAAATTTTAGAACATTCTTTATATAAATCATGCAATTCAAACATTAAGTCTATTTTTCATTCAAGTTTTATTAATCTGGCATAAAGAAATGAATACACAATGTACCATCCAGATTTGTTTGGTTAAGGGCAAGACATTTGTTCAAATTTTTAAAAATTTTGTGTATTAATTCATGCAACTAAAATGAGTGTTATTTTTCATTCAAAAATTGATATAATTCTGACTTCAGTTTAGAGATAAAAACGCAAGACAAAAGGGGAAAGTCGACAGACATGGTTATCTTTAGAACACGAAAAAAAGGAACGCGACATATATAAATACATATAAACAAAAAACACAAAACTATAAATAATGCAGACGGCACAAAAAACCGGGGTGAACTCAGGTGGTCCGGAAGGGTAAGCAATTTATTGCCACTTTAAAGACAACTGCCGCATTGTCCATCTTCCGATTTCGTACAAGTCATTTCAGAGTAAAGGGAAAGGTTTCATGGGATCACAATCTCAAGCCGGAGAAAGCGAACTGTTTTTTGTTTGGTTTACACAGCAAATTTACAGGACGAATCCATCTTCATCTGTAAAACGGATTTTCTATACCTGCCGACAAGATTGTGCTGTCGACCGTAAAATTTCTGGAGTGATGACTTCAACCCAGGAGCAACATATCCTTGTCTTTACATCTAATCCAGATTATTTTTGTCTCGCAACAAGATGTTTTGTCATTTGCAAGATTCAGGTATAAATTTATGTGACTAAAGAATTAATGCTAGTTTACATTTCTGATCTTAAATGTTAAAAATGCAATGTACAACCCAGACGATTTTTGGTTAACTTTTAGGTAATAATTATTCAATAATTTCCTATTCAAATTCTGACCTAAATCATGAATACATAATCCTAAATTAGTCTCATTTCGTGACAAGATATTTAAAACTTTTTGAAAATTTGTGGTATAAGTTCATGGAAACATAATATTTTTTAAATACAAATCACATGAATTCAATCAATGCTGATCGTCATTTTCATTTTTCATAAGAATTATAATTACAAAATATAGAACATTTTATAAGGCCCAAAATGTTGCTTCATAATATTTTGACAGAGACATGCATGTAAAATATATTTCTGGTTTTAATTAATCCTATGACAACAAGAAGTTGTTTTGTTTTGTAATTTTTCATCCGTAATCCATTTTGACCTTAAATCACACAATAAAAACCACTTTTTTTGCATATACTGTAACTGTATCGTTAAGTTAGCATGTAACATTCAAATCATGTGGGTATGGTTACATTTTATGTATTAGGGAGTACATGTATACCCTTAACACTAATATTTGCATGTTTCCAGTATGTTATTGTAATATATTGTATAATAATAATAGGATTTTATAAACGAAACAAAGAGTCTAAAATTTTACAAATGTCTACTGTTTTATCTTCTTACAAAGTTTGATTACCATATCATGTATCATATTTATTAAAGGAGAAACGGCAAAATTAACCATTTCAAGTGTGAAATGTAGGTCCAAATATTTGATATCGTTTTAGTTTTTGACAGTAGAAGCTGTTAATATTACATACTTGAAGAAGTATCCTGTACTTTAACCATTATACATCTCTTTTCACCATTTGGTCTGAAATAGTTTGGAAACCAAACTATAGAACTATTTTATAGTTATACATATATATGCATTGAAAATTTATATATCTTGAATAATAAACTATAATTAAAAATACCAACAAAACTAAATGAAACAATCTCTGGTTTAGTCAAGATTTCCTTGCAAAACATATATTAATTTTTTTCTGACCTCCCACCCCTCAGAAATTTTGGCTGTTAAAGTAAGGTAAAATTCAAGTTTTGTTAAAAAGACGAAATTTAAATGTGTTATGTAAAATGCAAAGCAAATATAAAAATACCGGTATAGTGTACTAACCCAGCTTTGAAGCACATCTGACTGGTACCCTGATGGTCTGGTTTGGTTGTAAAGCCAACATCAACAGTACATTTCTGACCAACAGAAGCCACATCTTGGAAGACATGCACTCCTGCTGTTTGTGATGTTTCTGTTACAGTTTCACTACAAGAAAAAAAACTTCGATTTACAGACATCATTTACTGACAACTGACTAGCAGTGTTGTGTGTAAAATCTTATGTATGACATCAACAGTATATGTATGACATCAGATTTAGGTCATGTGACATTTGATGATAATATTTGCTTTCCGACTGCGTCAAGTGATTTAAATTCAATATTCGATGGGGTTAAATGACAAATATACCTATCAGCTTTATGTAGACTTTTGTTTTTTGGTGGGATCCATGTTGTTCATTTGTTTTCTAGTTTTTAGTGTTGAGTTTTTGTCGTTTTGGTCTTGTTCTCGTTGTTCTCCGGAGTTTGTCAGTACTTTTACATTATCCGTTTTCCTCGAATATCCCCTTGGTATTTCTTGACACATTTTGTAAATGACACAATTATATTACAAGTTCACTTTAATCAAATAAAAGGCTTTGCTTATAGTTGTTGTACTTATTTTACTTTTATCTTCTATAATGCATGTTCATTCGTATATTTGTTATCGGGATTTTGATCACCAACAAAATGTTAGAATTACGAAGTTTTTTTTTGGAAAAAAAATCTACTATCTATGTGCGGGAAATAGCACACATGTGTCTCTAACACGCATTATAATAGTCTTTTCTCAATTAATATTTACGAAAATAGACACCCAGCTTTCGTTTTAATATTAAGGGTATCATCATGTGCGCATTAACAAGGTTTTTTTGTCAAATACATCAAATACAGTATAGCTTGTCAACAGAAATGGTATTATATGACGTCACATGTAAATCATAATCTATGTAAAGAATATCAGCTGGATGGAGGCAACATAGGAAATCTTTATAGATTACTTTGAACCAGATGGTTACTGCTTCAACTTGCAATAAAATCTAACAAAATACAGGAAGGTTAAATAACTGTTTGCTTGTTGTGCTTTGTGTACAAAAAAGTGCCTGTCCTAGCAGAAAATATCAAGAAGTCAGGAAGACACATTTTCAAGAGAATTTTTTGTATGTTAATCGTCAATTATAAGTCTTTTTAAATAAAAAAAATATATCAAAATGGTCCATAGAAATAACATGATGTCAAACATGCTTTAAAATACTGGATGAATAGTTGTGAGAATCCGTTGATATGTCATGTTCACTCTTTATATATCCTCCTCATTGAAGCCCTTTTTGTTACTATGGATATGTTCAGCAAGCTGATAAAGGCATGGGGAATGATGATAAATATTCATACGTTTTAACTTTCTGGGTTCCACACACCCAGGACTAAGAATTTTATTCTAATGATAGACAGGTATTTGGTTTACAGGAAGAATCTACTAAAAATGCTGTAACCATTCGTATAAAACATTTAGCTATTCCTTACCAAAACTGACTGTTCCTTACCAAGTCTGGCTATTCCTTACCAATAATTTCTTGTCTCTAGTCCAGTCAAAATAGAATTTAACCTTAACTAATTGCAACAGAAAAAAAATTTAGTGTATAATTGTAGTATTATTTACATATAAGACTCAGGAAAAAGTCCACAAAAATCTAATTTGAGGAAAAGCTTGAAATCAGAATTTTCAGGTTTGTCAGTGTATATTTGGTGGAACAGGGGAGATAACTCATATGAAACATGCCGCTTTGGTCATTTTTGGGGTTAATTTTTTCTAATTGTATGAAAAATATGGTACTTTGATGGAGTCAATAGTTCTTATTTGACTCAATTTCACACTCTGATTATATTGACATTTAGGTTTCCAAAATATTTCAAGTATTTGTATTTTATTGGTAAATAATTGATTTGAGAAAATGCTTATTTTTTAGTATGTGGTACTTTCAAAAAATTAATTAACCAGGTTTATATTTGCAAATTATTAAGCATTATAATCTACTTACTTTAAGTAATTTTTAACTCCAAAAAGTTAGACAATCTTAATTATTTTCATAAAAATTGAATTTTTAAAAGTAATATCAGCTAGGGAAAAATGGATAAATGGTATCTTTAATAATTACTAAATGCAGTCTGTACCTTGAAAATTTACATCAAAACTTTACTACAATTGTTGGAATTTTCTTAATCTATATTACTAAATTAACAGTCGAAACTTGGTGTCGTTCCTATTTATTCATTATTCCCCGGACGTCATTTTATTTACACCATAAATATACAGTTGTACCTGAAGTTTAACATGACAGAATATAATTATCGTCTTCGGGGGATTTTGGGAGAAAATGGGGAAAAACTTGGTTCGGATCGACAAACCGTTCCCTGACCCGATTCTAAACTTAAAATTTACATTTCCGTTTATTTAGAGCGCCAAAATTAAATTATTCTTACTGGGTAAATAGCGGTAAATAGCTAGCCTATTTGACCTTTGTGAAAGGGTGCAGGGCAGCTTTAAATTCACCCTGTGTCATGCATCTGCCATCAAATTGTCAGA